>JANHFX010014651.1:79274-94040 GCA_027560015.1 Chloroceryle amazona
TCACAAACAAAACCAAAACCAAACAAACAAAAAACCCAAACAAACAACAAAGCCACTCAAGGGTTAAATGCTAACTTTTAAAATAGTAAGTACAGACTTGACAGTAAACTATACACAGGAGATGGTTCAGTTAATGACAATTGTGCACTAAATGAAAGCTTACCAACTTGTGTCTGATTACATCTTATTTAGAGGATGCTGTTTGTTATGCTTTTGTAATTTACACTTTATAGCAGAAGGAAAAAATCCCCATAATTGCCAATAATCTACTTGAATAAAAACAAAGTATTCTGTTAATATAGTGTGAAACTAAATGCATGAAATGCCTTCATGTCTGCATAAATACTTAAGAACTAATTTTGCTCTGTGTCCTTGGCTGGAAGTATTCTGTACCTAATACTAAAAGGTATTACAGCATGATCATACTTTTACTGCATGTTTTAAACTGCAAAAGTTACAATCAAAATGATGATCTAGAGAAAGCAAAAGAGTGCACAGGAAAAGGGAAGAAAGTGAGAGCTGAAACTATTCCAAAGGCAATCTTAGAGTTGATCTCTCACTGAGCTTCTTTTGTGCATGTGGTATTACACATATTGCTTTCCTAACTGCACACCTGTTTTCATCTGATGATGACACAGGTTCTTTATATATAATGCATATCAATTTTATGGTGTGGGTTTTTAGGAGATTTAAAGAAGATTGCAAATTAAAAGTATTTTTGATATTTCAAAAAAAGTTTTGACAGAAACTAAGTAGTCAACTCAACAAATCTTTTCATATCATGAATTTCTTAATGGGTAAATAAATAATTTAAAATCAGAACGTAATATCTTCAGAACTAAAATTAAATCTTTCAAGATTAGCCATTCTCATTAAGAGTTAAGGACATTCATTAAGGCAGTAATCTAAGATTCTGAATCACCGTTTTTCAGGATCACAGCTAAGTGCTATTTCTCTTAGAAATCAGGGAAGGAATTCATAAAGTTCCCATTAGTCTAAAAATAAAGAATAAATAAATAAATAGTGTGAGTCATGAATGGCATTTTGCCGAAGTTCAGTAGCACTGAAGCCAGGAAGACGAGAAGCCAATGATGCTTCTGCCATTCACTGAAATGAATATAAATATTCATCATTATGTGCAACAAGCCACCAACATTCAACATTAGAATTCTTTATTTATGAACAGTATAGGAAATAGTGCTAATTCATATGTCATTTTTAAATACTAGGTTATAGCATCTGACTATAATTTCACAAATTGAATATTCAAGCTTTCTGGAGACAAGCCTACATGTTCTCAGTCATATTTTGTACTTGCATGCTATGGCTTTACCAGACTGGTGTAAAGATGAGATTCTGCCCACATTCAAATAAACATGTGCTATCCCAAACCTAAAGTAATCCTTTCCCAGTTGGGTATTTTTTCCAGTCCATTGAGCAATAGGCAGCTGAAATAAACTCCCTATCAAGTATGCTGGTGAGGGAACTTACGACATTTTTCATGAAAGACATTGCCTATGTCGCCTTATAAAGTTTATGGAATTTTTATCAAATTTGTATCTGTCACTTATTTTTCTTAATATAAAACCATTTATCTATTTTATCTCAATTTACAATAACAATTTTTTTGGTTTTGTTGTTTGCTTGTTTTTTTAATGCATTCATTTACAGAACATCCTATTTTTGAGAATAGCTCAAGATGTGGTAGAGCAAATCATACTGCAAATATGAAGCAAATTACTCTTTTCAAAATGCAAAAGAGCTAGGCATTGACAGTTCATTCTCAGCATTGCTTTCTAGGGAAGCCGTCATCTTGCATTCCGCTTCCAACCAGAAGGAAGAATGATTTGGAGTTCAAGGATCAGACTAGTTAGGAAGCTCTGGAATACAGTTAGACCCCATTGTAAATTATAAAACTGGGTGTCTCCTGTTTCAAAGCTGTGTTCACAGGGCATCTTTCATCATGAAAAAAAATAATTAAAAAAAAAACACTTCACAGATGAAGGAAACCGAAAGCATTCTGAGTAGCTCTTAAACTTTGCAACATGCTGGCTTCTAAATTTAGTTTATGGAGCTTTCCGAAGATTTTTTTTCCTTGAAGAAGAATCCTCAGTGATCATGCTACCAGGAGAGGACCAGTCATTGAACTGAAGGTCTGACAGTTCTTTAATACTTGACACTGAGACAGTACACATCAGCTCCTCACTTGAGTTTTAAAGGACTAAATTTCTCTACTAAGAGCTGACTGATTTTCCTGTCCATTTAAAAAAAAAAAAATAAAAATAAATTTCCTAACTTCCTCTTAAGTGCTGTAGTCCTTTTTTTTTACATATGCTGCATCTTTCTCTCCACCGTTTCCATTTCCCTAGATGGGCTGAGGGGGTGATGTTTCTGAAAAGCTGCTACATTTTCCTTATGAGTCTGAAAATTCCTTTTCCTTGCTTGCCAGACCAGGCCTGTCAGAGAACTTCTCTAAGCTTCCAAAAACACTGGATGGGGGAAGCAACACCCCAAAACCAAAATGGACTTGACTGTGACTACAGAAAGTACTAAGGACTGCCTTAAGTAGGAGAAGCTCATGTAGTCACGTCTGCTTAGTTAAAAAACTGAGCATCTTGATATATTATTGACAAATAACATTTATTTCCTTTTGCTGTTCCATTAGTACAGTTAAGAGTCTTTAAAGCAAAAGCTTCTGAGGAATTCCATGGTTTAAAGATAAACCAGGAAGCTACTATGTTGAGAGTAGACAAACACAAATATTTGGAATTAAGATCAGCATGTATAGGCAGTGTTCTGCAGAAACAATGTAGTGTGTGATGTAGAAAAAAAATATTTTTTAGTTATGTAATCCTTTTTTTTTTGTCTCAGTAGCTAGGATCCGAAAGTAGGAAGTTTAGTTTGTAGCAGCAGAACCAAGAAAAGTCTTTTCATCTGTTGTTTCCAGAAGCTCCTCTTTGTCTCTGGTGCCCCACCAAGCATTCAGGTGGTGATGGAAAGTCACCTCTCAAGCTCAGTTCTAGTCAATGCTCCTGAAAGCCTGCAGCCAAGCAGCTGCTGGTTGGTGCCCTTCAATGAAGACCAGAAGCTGGAACCAAACCTCTCAAAGCAAACAATGCTATTGGCATTGATTATAACAGAACAGGAGGAACTCTCAGCAAAAACGTCTGAGAATCAAACCAAATGCACTCCATGATGCATATGTTATGGGGGGAAACTGAGAAATTTAATGAGGACAAAAGAATCCACAACTGAAAATACTAAATGACAAGAATGACAATGGATGTAGAGAAAGGAGTTCAGCCTAGACAGCCAGTAAGCTGAATGGTCTATATGAAGTGCAAGAAGGGGGAATAACTGAATTTATGTGAGCAAATTTTAAAAATATATGGGGTAGGGACAGGAATTCATAAAGGCAATTTGCTGCTGGAAGTCTGATCTTAAAGCCATGTGAAGGAAAGAACTGTCTCATTGGCTTGAAGGTTAAAAAACATTGTGAAGTTGGAAGGAAATTCACTGAGGAAAATGGTCAGTGTGAAGAACTCGACTCTATGAGACTCTTGGGAAATGTTACTCCCACATGCACATGAGAAGGACATAAAAAGGAAAATGTCTATTTCCTTGTGATTGAAGTTATCACTCATTTTTCTATTCCAATAGCATCCTTACTAGTTAGAGGTAGTCCATATGAAGTAAGCCTTAAAGCACGTCTGATTTACTGTTTTACTCCATTATCTACTTCAAATTGTGTTTTTTTTTAAAAGTTTCACCTTATGAGTCGTGACTTTTTTGATACATCAGATGAAATATCAGTTTCACTAACAGTCAGTGGAAATTTTTCTACTTAGAGCTTTTTATTTTTCTGCTTACAGCAGAGATAGGGTTTTCTATGCTGTCCTCGGAGCCTTTTTAAAATAATAAAGTTTACCATAACAAAGATGCTGAACTCAAGACATGGGTAAATTTTATCCAGATGGAAGTCAAATAAACTTATGTGTCAGGGAAAAAAAAATAGGGTATTATTAACTATATTTAAACTATCTTCTGTAGCTGGTAAACTCTAGTTGTCAGAATCCTTGCTTGTACATTATAAGATGTCAACAGGGTCAGATTGTTTATATTTGTTGCAGTTTACACTCTTTCTGAGGGTAGGGTTATAAGTCTTGGCATTTACCTTCTAGTTATTTGAACTATGTTTCATCAAGTCAGAATAGTTTTCAGAAAACATTCCCAGTATGTCTTGAGTAGCAGTTACAACAGGGTTTTATAATTTACTATTACTTTATAGGCAATCATTATATTTGACAGAAAATATGGCATTAGGATGGAATTTTAACATAAGTGAAAACACAGGGATAGTTAATATGCTCAAAGTTCAGACCTCACACAAGGAAGTGTCGTTTTATTTAAGTCATTTCCTTAGAAGCAGAAAAACTACAAGATTTTATCTGATTTTACTCATTCACTTAAGCTGTCTTTTGCCTACTTTATGCATTTTTTAAGAGTTGTATTGAGAAACTAGAAATTGGTGTTCCCTTTGAAGAGCTGAATTACACTTTTTATTTAAAAGCTTTCTGAAAAGAAAAGCAAAAACATGGCAATTGTTTCATTAGGCCTTCACCAGTGAATTCTCTTGAATATTGAACTGTCTAAACTGACAGGTTATTTGGTAATGCAATAGGAAAGTACAGCATGTGTGTTTTTCTTTGCTACATATATTTCAGTCTTGATCTGTGGCTTTTTTATGTTTGAACGTTGAGTTTTTGCAGAACTGAGACTGTCAGTTGACAGATGATAAAAAATGGAAAAATGAGGTGGCTGCTTCTTGATCAATTGGCACATTCTTCTTCAGGATCTCAATTATATTGCACTTTGAAACTGTGGGTTTGAACTAGTATCCTGCAGGTGGTTGCACCCTGCAAACAGAAAATGGGGAGGAAAACTGTTGCACAGAACATAATGTTGTAGTTCAAATGAAAGGACCTAAAGGAAGTATATGAAGTGTCCGAGTATGATATGTACAAGTTCTGCGAAGGAAGATAAAACTAAAATTATTTTCAGGTGCCAGCTATCAAAATGAAACCTCTCGGCTTACTCAAATACTTCAGTGTAAAACATATGATCATATGGTCATCACGAGATGAACAGCAGGTGTGCTGATGTCATATCACATGTAAGGGAGCTGCTGGTGGGGTAAGAGTATGGCTATTTCCCAGGAAATGTCCTTTTCACCGAGCTGGGTGTCTCCCCATTCCCACACCCTGACAATGGAACAAAAGAGGCTTTTTCCTTCCAGCATCACATATCAGGTGCAGGCCTGAATCAAAAAATCAACCACAGCGATGAAGCTGATATCGTGAGTACACGAGGTGAATGGTTCTCAGTGCTTGCAGCGTGAGAATGAACAGGTCTGCAGAGCTGTTGTCTGGATGGGGCTTAATACACTACTCAGTCATTTTTTAAATGGATACCATTTTTCTTTCTCTAAAGATGAGAACTTTTAGCTTTTCTTCCTGTCAAAAAGTTCTGTTAAGTAGAGTGATAATTAACAATCAAATGTTTGCCTACTGCGTTTTCATGTGGTTTTGGGAAACACTTTCTTCAAAAATCATACTAAAACCATGTTTCTGAAGTATCTCCAACGATGACAGTTTTTTGATTGATTATGTTGTGCCATACCAGAATGCTCTAATATGCTAATTTTTACTTTATACTGAGTTACTCTGGTCTTTGTGTATGCTTTAGCACAGCTTTTGAAATGCACGTAACTGTTTTCAATTTCTTGAGAATTACATTATTAAAAGGAACTACTACAGAGTTAAAAACTTGAATGCCTTTTCAAGATTGTCATTTTGTAACACTGAGAGAGCTTAATGTATCCCCCCTTATGGAAACTTAATAAGATGTCATAGCTAGCTCTTCGTTAAAGTAAGTCTGATAAACTCTCAGCTTTGTTACTACAACACACTGATTTTAATCCCTGACCAAAATCAATGATAGAAAGTTGAAATGTTGTTCCCCAGAGGGTAAAGGAACCCTATATAGTTTCCTTTTTTTTAAGCTCTAACGTGGTGTTTGAGACCTGAATACAAATACAACACTGAAAAGATATTTTTTCCCTACAGTGTTAAAGGGACATTGAGTAAAGTTAGGACACAATATGCTGCTTGGTCTGACAGGAATTTCTAGACACAGCTGAACTGAAAAGAAAGTTGCTGTCGTCTAAGAATTCTGAAGTATTTGTTCATCTAGATAGGGTGACGTTTCCCTCCTTACAGGATGTGTGAATAATATAACTCTGTGACAAATAATAGATTTCCATCCATACTTTTACTAACAGAGATAGAAGTTAACAGAAAGAGGTTGCATATTCTATCAGCCTTCTCTTTTTAGCAATAAGCCCTTGTTATGACCTTAGCAGACTCCTGGAAATTATTAGATAAACTGACAAAGCTTCATATGGGCAGTATAAAGACAGCATAAAAATTACTGTAGCTTC
Organism: Chloroceryle amazona; assembly: GCA_027560015.1. NCBI lineage: Eukaryota > Metazoa > Chordata > Aves > Coraciiformes > Cerylidae > Chloroceryle > Chloroceryle amazona. Next base: position 85,774 of record JANHFX010014651.1, read on the forward strand.
CCTCTCTCTGTCCCTGCTAAGCCATAATATGCTGAAAGTTGGAATAAAAACAGACATATACCTTCTCATCATACAAACTGCAGGATACATTTGCTGAGCTTTGTAAACATCATCTTAATTCTAGGGTGACTTGTTCCACAAACAGATAAAAACAAATAGGATTTTCAGTAATTATTTGGAACATAGTAAGCATTTAATAAAAAAAAAAGGGGGGGGGGGGGAGCATTTAAGGAGCAGTAATTTATTTTCCTAGGCGGCTTGCAAACTGACACCGTGTTTGCAGAACTATTTAGGTGTGTAAATTTTTTTTTATACAAAACATAGACCTGGATTTTGTAACCTGAAGAATTCTTTAATATTTCCTCTGAGCTTCGTTTACTTGGAATAGACATTAGGTTCACCAAACGGTATTTCATTCATTTTCACTAGATAATAGATACAATTCTTTTTCTCCTCTGACCCATTTCCTAGAGATATGTCTGTTAAAGGAAATTAAATGATCAAAGTATTTCCAATTGTAATGCATTTTATAACTTTTTGTGTGTGTGTGAGGTTATTTGCTTTAATTTGTTCCACCGTGGAATGTGCCATATTTCTAAGGCATTTCTAAGTATTAAATTACTGTGCCATACCTTTTTTTTTCCAGATGCTTTGTCCTATCAAATTATCCAATGCTCCTATTATTCTTTTTGCCTGTAGTATATATTCGGCTAGTCTCAGAAATTCAAAGAATAAAACAGCAGATAAAATTGTCTGTGCTTATTTCTGAAACTTCTTATGCAGTGCCATAGAAATTCTCCTTTTCTTGAAGGTTATATTGATACTTATACTCCAGTGACAAATTTTTTTCGCAATGGTTTAACTGTTGTTATCAATGAGAGATTTCCTAGGATGCATTTGGACTACCAAAATATTTTCTACATGTGACATCGTTTCATATACTACTATATTCTTTTTATTCAAGAGGCATCTTGTCCCATCTGCCTTTCTGCAGTCTTTATGGGTATCCTTGAGGCTCCCATCAGTATCTTGTTGCTAAGTAGATGCCAGAACCGTTTTTCTCTGAAGTACAACTTGCAACTTCTATTCCAGGATGATTTTTTTTATTATAAGGGCGGTGACACTGTAAGAGGTTGACCAGAGCAGCTGTGGTTGCCCCATCACTGGAAGTGTTCAAGGTCACGTTGGATGGGGCTTTGAGCAACCTGGTATAGTGGGAGGTGTCCCTGCCCACAGCTGGGGGGGGGGGGGTTGGAACTAGATGATCCTAAAGGTCCCTTCCAACCCAAACCCTCCTGTGATTATATAATTCTGTCAGGATGTGGGAAGGGGGAGACACTGAATTCTATGGAAAGGCCATCAGTCCTGATCTGACTCACTTACATAATCTGTTTTAACAAGTGGGATGCATAATGTTTATCTATATATTTGTATCATATTTGGAGCCTAGCTCACACTTATACTTTCTACCTATTGTCTCTTGATTCTGAGGCTTTCAAATTTTAGTGCTTAAGTAGTATGCCAGGATGAGGGCCATGCAGCATACCAACTCTTGCAACTTCTTCAGCAGTGCTGATAAATCTGCCTCTGAAAGAAGGATTTCTTTGAAGTTTTCCATTTCTCCATTTCTCTCTCTTTTAGGCTGAAGAGACAGACTGAACTTACTCTACAAAGCTAACTAAGATAGACTAAGTCATCTGGTGAAACTCTGGGTTTGCTCAGCTCCAGAGAAGGATCTGAGAGTGGCACCTCTCTGTTGTAGACCCTTATCTAACACTATGTCTTCTAGATCAGTTGGCAGCATTTTCTATGTCCAGCCCTATAATAATAGTAATGGTGGAGGAAGACAGTCTTCTTTGCCCCTTCAAGTATGTATAAGGTGGTTAAATAGTGGTTTACTAAGGTGCCTTTGTTTACTGGAAAAAGTATTGTAAATCAAATAATGTATAATGTGGTATATTTTCAAAAGCACAAATACTGTAGTATTTGTGAAAATATTATTTTAGTATTTTAGAAAGGGACGGTAAAATACAGTTACTGAAGATACCAAATGTCATATTTTGAAGAAATGGAAATCTGTGTCTTCTAGGCAAAATTCCATTCAAAGCAATACATATGTGATACCTTGTTTCTTATGATTAGGAATTAAGCAAATGGTATCAGTTTTCTCCCTTGGTAAATTATGGGGAGATGCACATTAATGAATTTTTTTGTAACTAAGAAGAAAAAAGGAGCAGTAACAAGATAATTGTCTGTAAAAGGAACACCATCCTGAATGTCAGTCTCTGAGAAAGTTTCTAAGATATTCTAAAGGTTATGCTGTTATGTTTTATATGTTAAGTGGATATGCAAACAAAAAGAACTGGAAACTGTCAATTCAAGCACCTCCAGACTCATACCTATATATGCACTTAGAGGGGAAGGAAAGAAAAAAAAAAAAAAAAGTAAAGCATTTGAAGTGAATAATTAATGGAGAAAGTCTCCCAGTTCTCCAAGTCAAAGACTATTTGTTCATGACCATATTAATAACAAACAAAACACATGAAAATCTATCTTGAATGCTATTAAGAGACAAGTTCAGTAAAACAGCCTCTGTTTATCATATTTTTTACTGATAACATCTTGGAGAGGGCGAGCTCTCAACTTCAATTTTGTCTTGTACATCTGTACAATAAATCTCTAGTATTCCTTGTTGATTTTGTACAATTTCATACCTGTATCACCAACTGGTATTTGTTGAATGATGCAGAAATATTTTAGTTTTTAAACATATGTAAATCCTTTCACGGAAGTTTACTTACAGAAGATATAACAATATACTGCATAGTCATATCATGTAAAGTAGTGTGGAAACTTTATCTGGTAACACGTACTAATCCTAAAGTGAAAAAGTATTTTCTTTTGGGTCCTGCCAGTCCTCTTTTTCTTAGCAAATATGTAGTTGATAGAAACAAGCACTTTTCACAGTAAGTGAAAACAGATGCATTTCTTAAGAAAGGAATGCAGCTCTCGATTCAGTCGGAATCATCTCTTGCGTACTTCAAAATCCAACACTGTACAATGTATTTGTCCTTGTTTATTGTGTGCAGATGTTTTTGGATGACAGCACGTCAGAATATCTTTTTCTACCTGAGATGCGGAGTTCAGTGCAAACATAATAAGTATAGCCCTTCACTGGTCATTGTTCATCAAAAATTATAAGCATTCATTCCCATATATCTTAAGGCATCTGATTTTGCTGTCCTTAGGGAAGAAACACGTTTCAGAGTGACAAAAGGTTCTTAGCTTCCAGGATATCATGACAAATCAAAATTAATCTCAGTTCAGAGTATCCAAAGATAATGCATCTCTATCAGCAAAGTATCCCCCTCTTAGTCTGCTGGAATGGTTCAGGGTGAAGTTCTGGCCTTAGGTTTTAAATGTTGACCCCTGGCAGACCTTCATTTTTCTAGTCTTTTGATTTGCTGATAAACTACAAATATATTACCTATATTCCATATGGTATAGTTGGTATAGTCAAATTTGATCATACATTGTTTTCAGATCTTTATTATAACAGGAAAGACTAAGAAAATATGACCCGTTGCTTTTACACTTTTGCATTACAAGATAGAGTCGTGTCTCCAGAGTTATGGGATCTTGTTTATGTACTAAGAAATAAATTCAAGTTAGCATTCAGTTATTTCAATGTCTTAATATCTGAAAAATGCATGTCTACATTTAAAATATCGGCTACATATCAATCTGCTAATCTCTCAAATTAATTGAAAATCTTGTTTTTGAGAGGTTTGTTCTCCCTGCCCACATGCACAGTAGAAAAAAAATGTTACATTTCAATATAAAAATTGATCCAAAGAGGAAAGTTCATTTCAGGTATATTGACACACAGTTGATCTAGGGCTTTGGCCTCTGTTCCACAGCATCTCTTCTTGCTAAACACTGGATTAAGTGGACTAGCTGTTTGTCCTACTATGTCAGCTGAACGCTTAAACATAATCTACTTTCAAAAGACATTCTCTGGTTTTCTCTATGGTACTTACAGCTGCCACATAAGGCATTAATACAGTTCAGACCAAAAAAATATGTTTTCACGAAGCAGCGATTTGTAGCAATTGTAGAACAAAGTTGTCTGCTCTCTGTGCAGGAGCAGATCAGAAACGAGTCTACATAACTCATTTTCTTCCCATTGTGTTTGTCCATTAACCAGATGAAGCGCACACTTCCCATGCTGTTCCATTCATACAGCCTAGTGTTCATTCAGAAACACAACGTTTCCTTTAGTTGATGGATTAAAGGCAGGAGGGGGGGAGGAGTGTAAAAATCTTTTGGGATGTGCAACACTTCGGGAACAACATTCAAATATTAATTCACACGATAAGTTTGTAATGTATTTTTTTTTAACACGACTTCAAAACAATATAGGTGCCATGTCTTAAATGAGCAAAAGTAACATTTTAAAAAGCTAGAGCTAAAGCAGTTTTTTTGTGCAATTGCTAAGAAGTTAATGTCAGGCTATTTTTAAAAATTAATCTTATATTACACTTTAAATACAGTATAAAAACTAACTAGCTCTTTTTTTTCCCCTGCCTAGACTTATCTAGAATTATTCTTTAGTCAGTTGAAATATGAACCTAGGAATGTGTATTAATGACCTTAAAAAACAGCAAGTAAACTCTGTAAGCAGCTTTAAAGGTTATTGTTTGCTTTTCATCTTCACTTGCAGACCAGGTGTCTCTAGCAAAGCAAATCTGAGGAAAAGCTACTTTTGTTGGAGTCATTTTGTGAACAAAACAGATGACATAAAGAACAGGTGTTAAAATAGCAAAAAAGGCAAACAGCAGTTATTTTACAGGATGTTTAGCTGTGGATCAGCTACCAAAAATAAATAAATAATAAATTGTTTTTTATAGAAAAGCAGGGTATTCTAAAGCATCTTATTTGGAAATTGCTGCTCAAATAAAAGAAATATTTCTCTATCTTATAAAACAGAATCTACCTTCTTATCTACCAAAGAATGGTTTAGCTATACTTATCCTATTGCTCTTGTAACTGATTTCACAGGAACTGACAGGAAAGAGCATAGTTTTTACTAAATAAGGATACTGGAATTTGCTTACTGCTTTCTGTTTACCTGATGCCACTTATGATACTGTGTTTGCCTACTTAAGTGGCATTCAGCACTGGAGTCTTTTGTGTGATTTTTGCTATTTATGTTAGGAAATTGCTTAGCAGCTGGGTAGATTAGACTGGTTTACTTAGTGTGTTTCTTATCCTGTGTTGCACATCTGTTACTGTTGGTCATAACATTACAGTAGTGAGCACTGTAATTTAGTAAGTAGAAAGGTAAGTAAATATGTGGAGGGAAGTACGTTTGACTGTGAGATTAAAAAAACAAAAGCTACTGAACTGACATTACTTGGGTGTCTAAATTAAGCATCCTAAACCCATGAAGACAGACCTTCAAGTGTATGTTTTAGTTTTAAGATTCAAGGTTCGTTTTCAGGTAGATGAAAACACTATGCTTTCAGCTTTGGCGTGTATGACTTCTGTTGCTTACACACAAAGATTCACCAGTAGGTTTCTTTAATTATATCATACTAGTTTTGTAAGATTGTAATAGATCAGAAAAGTGAACAAGATTATTTGATAGTCATGTAAGAAGTGGCTACTTATTGCAGAGAACTGTAAATTCTCTCCATTCGCAACAAAAATTTCTTTCTGAAAAAGCCCTTATGACATCACTGGAACACAACTGGAGAAACTATGTCAACTTCTCAGGTAAGTCCTCAAAATATTTAATGCTTAGAAGATAGCCTTCTTGGTATGAAACATAAACACTCATAAATTTACTATACAATTAAACTATGCTATCACACTTTTTCAGGTACCACTGAAATAAAAGGTTTATTAAATCAAAATCTGTTGAACTGTATAGCATTTAGAAACAAATTAGTTACTATAAAAATCTGGAATTGTGATTTATTCTGGTTTATTCTCTACTAATGTTAAGAATATACGCAGTGCACTGTTTTTGCAGATGTTTCAGGTACAGTTCTACAAATGTTGCCGCTTTGGCAATAAACATGTCATTTCCCCCTAGTTGCAGTGAAGTTATATTAAAGGAAGTTATGCGGCATCTGCAACACCTTTTCCAGACTATTTTTCCCTTGAATATTCCGTATTTGAGTGGAAATGTTACAGGATGCAAAGGATATCCGCTAATGAACTTTCTTGAAATTCTATCACTCCACTAGGCTAATTTCACAAGTCAGGCTTACAGTCTTTGCATAGAATTAGCATTCTTTATCAGTGGGACTTAAGAATATTAATTTCTGCATGCAACTTTGGAAGTCGTGTCTCAACATTTTTCGGACATGCCTCCGATAAAGGTACATTCTGTATTCTTTACATAGAGATGAAATAGCCCTTGTCAGTTAATTATAAATTAGTATCTGTTTCTTCCATGTCAGAAATTTTAGACAAGCTCGCAGTCTGTCTAGATATGTCATTACTATTTGTCCAAGCAACTCAGATGTAATGACAAACTTTAAAGCATGAACTCTGCAGAACAGTGCAGTTCTCTGTTCCATTCTATCCCTAGAACTATGTTCTCAGGCTTTATAACATTTCTTTGGTTGAGAGGTAATATAGAAATTTAGGTTAGACAATGCATTTTGTGTATTTAGAAATTGATAGGGGAAGGAATAAAACCATGGTTAACTAGATAACCGTGCTATCTAGATAAGAATGTTGTAAAGAATTTTTTAGAACAGAAATTACATCATCCTACCTTCATTAACCACTGCGTGTTGTTTTCCATGATGTTTTCAAGTAGTTGCAGTCTTTGAACTGAATCATCATAATCTAAAGGTGCATCCCTTTGCACTGCGTTGGACACGTAAGAAGTAGAAGATCGGCAGTTGTCCGTCTCGGGCAAAAGGAAGGTGTAGCTGCATGACCCGTGCTGAACCTGGTACTGCTTCTTGCCTATCGTCTCCATGCTCTTACTAAAGGAGTTGTATCCCGAAGCTAAGAAAACACTGCAGCCCCAGAAGAAGTAAACAGTCAGCTGCATTGTAACCCCGCGGTCGGTAAGCCGGCAAGCCCCGAGTGCTGTAGCGCTAGCGAGAGCCCGGACCTAGTTAACCTGCGCTGAGACGGAGCGCTCTGCTGCCATGTGCGGCTTCAGGGAGGGAGGGATGGGCTTCTACCGTCCCAGCTGCAAACTGGAAACGTGCCGTCTTCTCTCCCCCGCCGCCGTGCCCTGAGCTGTCAGATGCGGGAAGCACAGGCAGCAGATCTCCTCGCAGCCGGGGGATCTGGCCCCGCTTGGCCCGCCGGCCGTGAGCCTCCCTCCTCCTCGCCCGTGCCCTGGCTTGGCGGCCTCGGTACCCGAATCAATCACTTTCCTTCCCTTATATGATAAGTTGATAAGAGCAAGCAGACATGTGGAGCGGAGCCGCTCCTCCCTCCCCTCCGAGAGCCCGCCCGGCCGCCGCTGCGCATGCGCACTGCGCGGAGGGGCTTTTCGCGCCTAAAGCTTGGCACGTGCTCCGTCACCCCTCCGCCTCCCCACCGACCGAGCAGCCGCCATCCCCTCAGTGCCTGACACTGCCCTGCAGCCCCAGCAGCCCCGCCTGTCCCCTGCGAGTGCACCCGTGGAGCTCAGTCGTATCTCAGCCCTATCAGGCAACCCCCTGTAGTGACTGTGAAAGCTGCTACTGGTGCCCCAGAGAGACTCCCAGGCAAAAAGGATTATGGAAAAAGCTCTGTTGTGAGAGGCTGATTTAAAAACATAAAGATACTGACCTCAGAGTCTGCTTACAGGTACTCAAATACCACCAGGGATTTGAATTTGTTCCAAAATTTCATCAGAATCAAACCTGGAGCGGCAGAAATTACCACTTATTCTGGACAAAGTACTTGTAAATACTGGAGAGCTGTTAGATGTCATTAGTGGTTAAATGCTGTTAAGTCACAGCAGCTATGTAAAATTAAGGTTGAAAAGTACCAAACACACCATGCAACAAATGGTGATTGAAGCGAAAGTAAACAAAAAAAAAAATGCAACTGTGAAATAAATGGGGGGGAGGCGAGTAACAGTGTGAGCATCTGAACAAAGCCAAGTCCTAGAATCATAATCAGAGAATGGTTTGGGTGGGAGGGACCTTCCAAGGCCATCCAGTCCAACCCCTGCAGGGAGCAGGGCCATCTGCAGCCAGAGCAGGGGGCTCAGAGCCCCGGCCACCTCCCCTGCAATGGGGACA
>JANHFX010014652.1:16754-38385 GCA_027560015.1 Chloroceryle amazona
GTTCGACTTCATTCCATACCCTGAACTCCCAAGTTCTGAGCAAAATCACAAAAGCATGGGGAGAAAAGCAGAAAAGGGGGGAAAAAAAACCAAACAAACATCAAAACAAAAAGAATTTAACAACATGTTTCCTTTTCAGGGCCAAACCAGCACTAAGGTTCTCACAAAGCTGACATGAAGCAGGGCACTGGGGGATTGTGTGCTCTTACCGGGCTCCTCCTGAGTCACAGGGCACCTCTCTAAACATGGTTCTATGGGATGCGTGTGCCTGGGTTTGAATTCTGAAATCAATCCTCAGCAGTAATTCTGAAACTGGGGAATCGATTGCAAGATTGCCTATTGTGGGAGAAATAAAGGCAATACTTTTAGTAGGACAGGTTTTATAAAAAGACACTCTAAGATGCTCAAAGCTAATTTGAGGCTAGTTTTATACACAACTCACAGAGCAAAAATGTATTGTCAACTCCTGCAATACTTGAAACCTTGTTCGTGAGTAACTTGCATCTTCTTCTTGGCCTCTGCATGGAAAGATGTTTAGTTTTCAGTTCCCACAAGGAATGGGACAATTATGGAGGAATAGACTCGGAGCTGGAAGTCAGGAAATTCCCCGTTCCTCTGCCACTACCTTTGTCTTTGACCAAAAAGTTTAATCCTGCTGTTCCAATACCCTTACTTGTAGCCTGGGAAACACAGAAAATAGTGAAAGTGGCATAAAGTGTATGTGTAAATGTCCTGTCCCCATTTGTCACTATCACAGGTTGCAGAGAGGGAGGCTTCGTGCTTATACAATTTTTCAGGTTAACTAGAAATAGAACCTTCATCTCTTTACTTTTATACCTAGAAAAATGTTATTGCTTTCTATATAATCTCATGACTTTCAATCCTTTGTATCATTTCATGAGGTAGAAAAGGCCTAGCTCGATTCAAAGAGCTCAGTTACTAACAGATCAAAATTCTGCATTGATTGCTCTTAACAGAATTTCCTGGTTTCTTTCTTCAGTCCATACAATGCAATTCAATACAATCCAGCTCAACACTTCAGATACTTCAGCACACCACAGACTGCTAATAAGGAATGACAGTTTTAATTTAAAAAATAATGAACAGAGGTCTAATTGCCATTTACCATTGCACAGAACTACTGCTGAAGCCAAATAAATGACAAGGCGGCCACCCATTTCATCAGCTGATCTCAGCTGGCAGCTCTGCCTGAGGCACTGGTGATCCCAGTAGTCACCAGGCATTGCTCAATTCTCTCTTACACTTACTTGCTCAGTTGCATAGCCAAAAGACCCACAACTCTGGAAAATTGATTATTGAAAATTAGCTTTTCACTGTTAGCATTTTTAATTACATCTTTATGGACTTACAAATACTGGGGTTTTTTTATTTATGTACAGACAAATCTTCCATTCCAGATGAAGAAATTAATAAATAACTTACACTGTTAAATGATTTGCTTTTTACCAAAGTCAGCTCCATCAAGAAGAAACATTTGTCAAGCAGCAGCAGCAACAATGATGAGCCCAGTACAAACAACAGAGATGCTGACACACAGACAAAGCATCCAGGAATAAAATTCTAATACCTTCCATTATCTAACACAATTACCTGGTAATTAAGAACTACGTGAGTCTTGTGAAATAATTTCATGTTCTAAGATGCTAAGAGCCCTTAGCTCTTCAGCTGCTGTCAGTGTTGCCCGTGGGTTAGTTCTAGGCATCTCCCTATAATGCAATTTATTTCTCTTAAGTTCACTCTTCCTTTTGACCGTATAGTCAGCCAAGTTGCACATGCCTTGCTAAGGCTAAGCTTTCAGGGCACTTTATCACCATATCTAAAATAGAGGTTACTAATTTGGTCCTAAATCCCTCTGTTGTTCATTTTAGTGGGAAAGACCTAATGTAATCTTCAGCTCTATCTTAATATACAGTAATGTGCTTCTTGAGATTTGGACATTACAGAATGTACACAAGATTCAGCTGTCCTACAAAAAATGACACAAGGGATTTTAGTCTAGTGTTGGAGGAGAGCACATATATAATTATAAGGCAGTATATATATGAAAGAGGTGGATAACTATGAATATGATTGTAGCTGCTAGCCGAAGTGTATCAGAAAATAGTTTCCTCAAAATATTTAAATTCCTTGAAATTTCTCTAGCTCAGCCACACATACTAACCATTAAATGTACTAAAATAGTCTTTTTTTTAACGTTTTTTCATGCTTTTTTTTTTCTCTATGGTTAAATGAAATACACATGCCATGCAGATGCAAGAAAATACGTTGTTCTCTTAGGTTTACACACATACAGATACTTTCTTTTCTGCAATAGAGTGGCCCGAGTAGAGCTGGCTCGAGAGTCAGTAGTGTTGTCTGTCTGCTTGTGATGATATGTTAGGAGGTAACAGGAAATAAGGAATAAAATAGATACTCTTCAGAACAGGAAAAGCATTTGAAAGAAGCCAGAGAGTGTCATAGTCCTGAAAAGGTCTTTGAAAGCTACTTAAGAGTCTGACAGCAAACAAGCTTTAAGTAGGAAAGCAGGCTAGACCTGCTGTCTGCTTCGTTATCTGAAGTCCTTCGTTATCTATAGCTCACTTCTCCCTGCAAGTTGAAGGAACTGCCTGAACTGCTAAACTGGTAAATCTGAGAGTCCCCACCACAATTAACAGCTGTCAGTTAAGAGGAGAACCACGATTCTAAGCAAGCCTCTGAACACAGGCAGTGAGCGTTCACACCCTGGGCCTGTACAGGAGTGGAAATTAGAAGAAAATTGTTCCCCCTTCAATATTTAAGATTCCCTTACCTAGATATTTTTACCAGCTGGTAAACTGGTGGTGTTTCTTTAATATAGGTAATTCTTTAATTTATATAATTTCATGACACCTTATTGTGTGCTATGCAAAGGCTTTAAAGTGACTTTCTAATTAATGATTTCCTTCCATTTGCATTTTTTCACCATCTCCTTTCCAGAGAAGGCATGTACTTTCATGTCAAAGCCAGAAGCTACTGCAATAACTGAAGTAAGAACCAGGAAAATAAATAAAATTTCTTGTATATACAAAAGAAGTTTGTTACTTATCAGGAGAAGCAACAGACAGAATTTCTACATGAGACAAAACCCCCATAATTTAGGAATCGAGGTACACTTCTCACAGTGTAAAAAAGTGACTACAACCAAGTGTAACAGCAGCTGATGCATCGTTGGGATAAATTCTGATCACACCAGCTTTGTAAATGAAAGGTGTGTTTCCAGCTTGGAGATGGCATCATAGCTGATGCCATTAATGATAATTGATTAGTTTAATTGTATCCAAACTAAATGCAAAATACCTTTAAAATAGCTGCTTCTTTTTTAATGCAGTGTAGATGCATTCAGATATTTATTAAGACAATCTGCTAAAATACCTAAAAGGAAAGTGCAGATTAATAATAGGACAACCTGATAATACTGCACTGTGTTTTTCTTGTACTATTAATAGGAAACGCCATCATTCTGGGGAAATACGAGGAAGAAGCTCTTAGCATTAACTAGTATTGCATGTAAAATGGAAAGATGAGACATATTTTAGCTCTTAAGTGCATGAGCCCTCTTTCTGTCCTAGTAATTTTATGTTTCATTGAAATATTTTTGCTTCTGGTTTGTTTGCTTTCTTTCAGCAGTAAGTTGTGACCTGCCTCTCTTAATTCTGGTTATCTAGGGGCAAGGTGTCACACCCCAGCTACTCATTTCATTGCCCCATTGATTTCTGATAGCATGAATTATTTTACAGAAATTTATTTCTCCCAGCAAATGAAAAATTTTGGATGGATTTCCTACCCCGAGATGTCCCTTTAATTGGCCAAAGTGGGGTAAAGGAATTCCACTCTGTGTTCTTAGTGATATCAGCTCAAGTGTTTGGACTTTTAATATAAACTATGAATGAAATGAAAAATTAATTTGCAGAGAACTGTCAATTGTAATTGCAGGCGTGTGCTGCCCACACAGCCAGTGAAAAGACCAAAGCAAAGGAGACTGAAGGCAGGTAACCAGTCTGAAGGTTCTGAGAGCTCTCTGGGTATGCGAGTGTGCGAATTAAAGTCTCCTTCCCCAGACCAGGGTCCGCATCGCTGCAGGAGGCTGAACACGGAGAGCTGCCTTCAGCTGGCCCAGATTAGGCATGCACTTGCAAAAGCAGAACCCTGCATATTTATACACAGCACAAGTTAGTAAACATTTGAACAAGTCAGTTACTGTGGGAAAAAGCCCTATAAATTTCACCAGGCTCTAGGAGGAGTGTTATTTATTCATTGTTAAAACCTCACAGTGTCTGCAGCTGTCCTTACAGATTTCATTGAGAGGGAACTCTGGAAGACTGGAGAATCGATACTGAAATAATTTCCTTTACAATGAGGAAACCTGAATATGAAACTTTACACGATTTTAAATCCCCGTTGCTTATTTTATTGGGTGCACATTTTCATTTCCTACTTCAGACACAGAGTACGCTGTCAGAAAGATCACGCTTGAAGTTCCAGTGGAAAAACGCAAGCACGCTCTTACTTAAGCACTTAAGAATGTGTCTTTCCTCTCTTTCTTCTCTCTGCCAAATATCGATTAACAAATATCGACTACAGCAAACCTGGTAACAATGTGCATTAAAATAGACTGTCAAGCTCACAGTCATTTTCAGTTGGAGTCACAAAGAAAAATTGTTTTCAAATTTTGTTCTGCTTTAGGCGAGAAGGATTCCTACAGAAACACATGCTTCGTATATATTTTTCCAGTCCCATACATGCATACATTTAGTCCAAGAATTTCCATGAGTCTCAAGCAGAATTCTCTGGCAAAATGCCCTCCGAGGGAGGAATCAACAATTCCCAGTTTCTGAAGCCTCTGTTACCAGCTGTTCTCTCAACTACAGGGTTCGATTGAAGTGAGGGTCCTTCTTCATCTGCGACCTCAAAAGGTCAGGTAGATCATGAAGAATGGTATTGGAAAAGTAAATACAAGGTTGTCAAATTTATTATAGAAGAGTATTACAGAGATATCGAAATAGCATGTTGCAATAACTTTATGTTAATATAGATACTGTGAATTCAACAGAGCTACAATTCAGATACAATGAAGGGGGTTTCAGCTATCATTAGTGAGGGGAACATACAATATTTTTAGGGCTAACTAAAAATGCCTCCCCGGTTTGGCACCTTCCAAAGTGATGCTAATATCTTTCATTTACCTGTAATCTTTCACTGCGTGAAACTACACAATTTGCTGACAATTCACCCAATGAATGAGAAATGACCAAAAGCAAATGGCTCTGAAGATCCGAAATGCCAGGAATTCAGCAATTTCTGTGATTGCACCTACCCAGTGTTCTTGCTTGTATGGGTTCATCTACTTTTGTTGCCTCCTGCACAATGTTGCAACCATAAAACAAAAGTGAAACCCAGAGACTTAAAGAAATACTGTGAAGTGTGAGTTAACCACCTTGATTTTAGATCGGGTTACTGGGGAAGAGGAAGGAGAAGGTGACTTCTACACTTCTAGGGGCTAATGGAAATTGTGTATTTGCCACATCAGTTTTTCACCGAGGAAAACAATGCTCATTTTGAATTACTTTGGGATTTTTAACCACCTAATATTGTTCAGAAAAGAAAGGACTGAAAGTAGATAACTTAAAAACATTGGTACTAGAAATTTAAACTTTCCCCCCAGTCATTAACAGAATTAATGAGCTATTTACATTTAGTCCTTGTTTGGATAATACCTTCTGTGTGATACTGAAGATTTTTCAGGATGATCTCCTTAATGTCTGTTAAACGAAATGATGCTGTGAAAAGTGCTCTTTATTCTTTCACAAATACAGTTCTATTTTTTTTTTTTTAAAGCACATAATTCACATTGTCTCACACTAAATCTAGTTGGACTCTTGGCTCTTCATATGAAACTGTAAAGGGAAGTAAGTTATTTTAGTATACATTTACACGTTGCATATAAACCCGTAAAAGAAGAACTTTCACACAAGGTTATTTTCAGCTCATCTCTGTGTAAACTCTGTAAACTGTGTACTCTATTTGTCAGTAAACAGTTGAGAATTTCTCCTGTTTATGATTTCTTGCCTTCTGTTTGATGATGTAGGAGGGTGTCAGCTATAACCGCCTTCAAATAACAAGCTAGGAAAATATTTGAATGCAAACAGGCATATAATTAAATAGAGAATCAAATAAAAGAGAGGGAATATGCTATTATGGAGCAGGCATAACTCCCTTCCTCTCTAGACACAAGTTTTCTCAACTGATTTAAGTATAAAACAAATAAAAAAGCACATCCTCTAAAAAAGGCACAATTGCCTTGAAGTTTACCCTTTTGAATAATATTTTTCCCATTTCTTTTCAGCATTCTAAAAAGTTCTTTGTCGCTCTAGTTACTCGTAATTTCACAAATTAGAGTGCAATGGGAAGAAATCACAAAAAGAATTCCTTGTGTTATGGTGTTCAGCTGCAAATTCCACATCAGTGTGTGCAGATATGCACAGAGTTATGCACAGGGTCAAATAACAGGCTCACTAATTTCACATTTAAATACAGAGAATGTTAGTTCCTCTCCCAGAGTATTCCAGATGCATAAAAGTAACTAAAGACAATCCCAGTGCAATTCACATTTCACCCCAGAATAGAGAACCAGTATCCTGGCCAACTTCTGAAATGAATTTGCTCTGTCTCGGTCTTTTATTGATCTCTGAAAACTACAGCAGAGGACGCCTGGAGAAAAAGCTTCTTGCAAAAGCAAGATCATGCCTCTGGAAATGGCAGTGGGTGTCTAATCAGCTGTACCTGCCTTCTGCCAACATACCCCTCGGCTCCACCATCCCAATCTCAGTCCCACACCTGAAGAAGCTGGAAAACCAAGATGGCATGCAAACCTATTGGAGTGGGTTGGTGTCGGATAGTAGCTCCTGCAGGCTTCCTATTGAGACCCGCTGGGAAAGGATAAGAACATATGATGAATAAGAAAAGTGCCAGGAAAGATTTTGTGGTGACTCTGGAATCTACTTAGAGTCTAAAAGTCTAAGCTTCAATTAATGGTGTCTGGACTTGATACTTTCTTTATTATCTAAGGTTTGAGAAGTGTGATCTCCAGCCTGGCCTGTAGTGCTCAGTAAATCTCTGTGTAAGTCAAGTAACTGTAAATGAAGCTGTGAAGGTATCAGTTGAACTGGAAATGTTTGGAGGGGGAGTGCTACGAAATTAGATTTTTTGTAGGAAAATGTGTTCTATGTCAATTATGATTTGTGTTTGCACGGCACTATCTGCAGGGGTCAAAATGACCAATGACCAGTAAAAAAAGGAATCTTCGATCTTGACAAAAAATTTGGCATCTGGTAGAGGGAATGGAGGCTGGAATTCATTGGGTAAGGAATTTGTGGTTGAGCACAGAGGAGAACTAGGGGTGGCTTTGCAGGGTTTAGGCCTCAATCATAAAAACTTCTACAAGAGAAAAATGCTGACTATTTATAGTTTGTATGTCATGCCCTTCGGGAGTATTGCAAATGTTCAAAGGGCAGAAGCAAATGTGTTTGAAGGAAAAGGTGCATTTACTTTCCCAACTCCATTCCCATGGTGTTCAGTGAAGCAGGTACCAAGGTTGCATCGAGACCAGAGTGGAAACTAGGCAATTTTCTGCTCAGCTTTGCCAGAGTTCTTTATACCTCTCTCACTAGCGTGGCACTGGAGAGTCATTCCAAAATACATTAAGCAGCATGACTTCTTGCCTGTTGCGTGCTGTTTGTTCCCTCATCTTCTTCCTCGGGGAAGATGCTTGGACAGTGAAGTGTCATCTTTTGGTAGAGTTGGGTTTGTTATAAACGTGTATGGTGCCTCTGTGGTTTTGCTAAAGAAGGTCAAATAAATGTGTCCTGTCCTTTGAGTGGAACCTTTGAGCGGTTTGTGACTGTCCTTATATCCCGGGATATTTATTTCACAACCTCAGAGTGGTCTCCAAGAACATTGTGTCTCCTGAACAGACAACTTTTATGACAACGTTTACCCTCACTGAGGTGGAGATAGGGAGCAAAGGGAATGGTCTGCAGGGACATATGAGAGCAGTTGTCAGCACTAAGATGAAGATGCTTTTTGGCCTTTGTGGGAAACCCCACTGTGATGAGAAGGACCAAATCTTGCTTTTGACTTCTTTGTGGGAAGACATTGTAGACAGCTGAGGACAGGTCTGATGATACAGTCAAAATAAACAGCCTGGCTGAGGGCTTTTTATTCTAGGTGAATTGTTCGAAGTGCTGAAAAGCCTGGTGACCAAATACATCAGAGTCTTGTAGTCCAGCCAGGAAGCAAGTGAAGCATGAATAACCGAGTAACGTGTCACTGCCTGCCAGCATGGGATGGAGTCTTCTAGCCAATCAAAGATCATAGAAAGCATTACTCATGGGTAATGCTATGTCCGAACTTAGCACAATCAAGGAATGCACAATCAAGGAATGCAAAAGGACTTCTAAATTATAGATTCGGTTGATCAATTACAGATGTGGATCAACTAACTCCAAAGAAGACTGCATTTTGCACTCCTCAGAAAGGCTTTCCTCACATCATGATTCTTGCATGGGTTCTGTTTCACACAGCTGTTTTTCATCCTTGGGCTAACTTTGTCCAAGTACAGATTCAACCAGACAGAAACAGCAGTGTGGCTGTGCAGAGTGAGTAATAGAACAGTGTGTCATCTACCTTTCTCTGGTACGTGACTTTTTGCCACCTGATCAGTTTAGCTTGATAGTAAAAAAGATCCAAGAGAGATTGTTCTTGAACTCCACATGTGAACAGCCTGATAGCGTTGAGCAATTATTCATCACTGCAAGGCTGCAGAAAGGACACAGGGCAACTTCGTGCATTCTCCAGCATCCTTCCTTTTCAAAGGAAACAATTTATTTTCATGGCTGACCATCTCAAGTGCTGCAGGAGGATATGGGAGGGTGTGAAAATGCTAGTTGTCTGTAAGTAGTAAATTCTATTCATCTTAGTGACATTTAGCCACTCAAGATAAATGGCTCTGTAGGTCAACGGCCAGGCCTGAGGTCAAGTAATCCTATTTCTCCTGTGGAGCAAGTGCTTGCTTGTTGGAACACAGAGGGGACTGACCTGTCAGCCACACTTGAGCTCTGTAATATCTGCCATTTCATTTTTCTGATCATAATGGAAACTGAAGATTTAGCAACGGGAATGATTAAATACAATGAGCCTGACAGGATTTTTTGACCCCATTCTTTTCCAGCCTTTACTTTCTTATTCCTAGCACAGAACAAACTAGTGTTTGGTCAAAACAGATATTCTGTAGCATTGCTTTATATTTTGCACATCAAGATTGCAATGGGACAGGAAAAAAAGTAGCAATATCTGTTCACTAGTTGGTAGTTTCCTCTACATAACTACTCAGGAGGTTTTTGATGGGAAAAGATAGCTGCATCAGCAATATTTCTGCTAAGCAAAGCCAGCATCTCTTGTAAATGTCTTGACACCAGCAGAACAGAATTAAGATAGGATTTTATTTGCTTTAAAGAAGCTACTACATTGCCTCACAGATCTATTGTTCTTCTTTGAGGGAATCAAGAAGTCTACAGACAAGGGAGAAAAATTTACCAGAGTCTATACAGATTCAAAAAAAGACATTTGACAAGAATAACAAAAAAAATACACTGACAAGACAGGAAAAGCCCTGTCTCACCACAATTGCTAAAGAAAGTAGAAGACATAGGAGTAAATGCCAACTGTCACAGACTACATGGAACATCTCCAGGACCTGTGCTCCAAATTGTTCATCATATCTGAAATGACCACAAAAAGGTGTGACTCAGAAAGAGACACGATGTGCTGCTGATGCTGTTACACATGTAAGAATGAAGGCTGCAAATGGACCGCAGAAAAGCCTCAGGAGATTGAGTGACTAAGTACAAAAAGAGCAGAGGAAATTACAATTATGTAAACAAATGCAACATGACACGTGAAAAGACAATCCTAACTTTGCATACAAATCCAAATTGGATGGCCCCAAATTGGCTATTACTACCAAAGAGTGAGATTTTAAAGATATAATAGGTAATTAGATGAAAACATCAATACAAATACCAGTGTTGAATAATGATTTAAAAATTAAAGTAAATTAAATTTAAAAAGCTATGAATTGTTATGAAATGAATACCAAACAGGACAAAAAATGTCATTATGCCATGGGGTAAAATCAGCTCTGTGTATTATGAATACCAAGAGAGTGACTGAGAGGATGTGGCAGAAGTGAAAAGGTAGAAAGAAACCTAGCAAGGATCACTTTGAACCACAGAATGGCCTTCCTCTAAAGTAGAGGTAGAGCAGAATAAGTTTACTAAACCTGGTGAGAAGAGCTGGGAATAGGAGAAGAGGTCTAGAAATAAAGGGTGGCATGAAGAAGGTGAGTAGAGAATCTGTTCTAAAACATCTGGGAGACATCAAATGATACTAGCAACAAAATGCACTGTAGATACAAATGTGCAAACTATTACAACTCATTTTTCATCAGAAGGACAGCTGCGACTTCTTAAATAATCTTAGACACGAGATGAGCAATTTTTATGGCATTTGAATCTACCTGCAACACTTCAGTGTTTGCCACTGCCTGAATCTTCTTTATGCCTAGTGAGTCACCTGAGAAACCACATTCTCTTACTTGACTCCTTTCAGAAACACACAGCTTTGGACATTTTTGTGTTGTAAGAATCATGGAAATAATAAATAGGATGCTAAGTCACTAAGGTCTGAAAGCTTAAATTCTCTTCCCTTCAAAACTGGGGTGGCCACAGGAAACCATCCCTGGTCTGTATGGTCTTCAAAAGCATGGCCACGCGTTTTTTTTGGAGAGTGCTGACTGGTAAGGACAAAACCCACTAATAATGCCCCAGTGTAGATGACCATGGGAAAGCACTCAGGCTCTGGTGCTGTTTTCTTTACTAGTACAGATGCCAACACAGATAGACGAAGAGGAAAACCAAGGGTATGACACATCTGCTCAGAGTCCCAGGGAAGCCAGGGAAGGCTGTGGTGACTGATCACTTCCTTCTTGTGATTCATGGGCCACTTGCTGTAGAACCGTTTAAAAAACTCACAGTGAAAAGGTGTTTTCTATTTATGGAGCACATATCCACAAGTAACCTGGGGTGAGGACTATAGGGAATTCATAGATATTTCTGGGTTAAATTTGTGCTATATAGACATCTATCGACAGCCAAAGAATGATAGCAGAGAGTCTTTGTAAGTGTTCTACAGTCTAGAGCTGTGTGAATGATGTCACTGTGTTTGGAATCATTCCTAAATCACATGAAAAATACTCATGGGTTGTAGTAAGTGCAGCTGAACTTTGCCAGCTTTCATTTCAGGAAGGCAGAAATATTTTTTCTTCTTCACAGGACTTACCACAGAATCATAGACACATTGACTGGAAGGTATCTCTGGAAGTTTGTAACCCAACTTCCCACTCCACACAACATGCTCAGCCAGGGCTTCGGCTGTCTGAGCCTTGAAAACTGGAAGGAGGTTCCTCCATCTCCCTGGACTCCCTCTCTAGTGCTGCACTATCAGTCTAATAAAGAAGTTTTTCCTAATGTCCATCCTGAACATCCCAAGCCCCAGTCGGTGGTTATTGCACCTTGTTATTAGGTGATTAGATGAGGACAGTAACTTCCTTCCAGTGTAGCCACTCGGATTGCATGTATCCCTCTGCTGATAGAGGAGCACGTCTTTGTGTCCATAAAAATGGTCAGGCTGCTTTTTCCACCACATATTCACACACTGAATAGCATTCAGCCCTTTTGTGACACAGTTAATGACAAAGTTCAGGTGAAAGGAATGCGAATTAACCAGCGGGTCAGCAATTATGATTTTGTTTAGACAGGACATTCATCAGGAAGCCAAACTGTGGTGACTTATTGTAGACCTCATCTGTCCTTGCTTCCAACTGACTACTGCACAGAGAATGGCTCAGAATAAGTGTAATTCTGTTTCTTTAACATGTCCTGTGCAAAAAAAATATGTGGCTTTCTGACAATAAGGTTCCTAACAAGTGGATTATATTCATCCAGCTCTACTACCAGCTTTTTAAACAGAGAATGAACTTATCATGTCAGATGCGTGGAGTGGTGTATTCTTCAGTGCTCAAGCATTGCACAAATTGCAGCATCTCATGACAAGATATCAGATAGTTGTTCAGTGCCATTAAAATCCATTCTTTCCCTGATTCAGACTGATAAAAGCCTCTCATTGAGACTGTGAGTGTATTTGGTTATACTGCATGAGGCTGTCACTACGTGTCTGTCTGTTCTCCCAAGTAACAAGCGATAGGACAAGGGGAAACAGACTCAAGCTGTGCCAGGGGAGGTTTAGGTTGGATATTAGGCAAAATTTCTTCCTAGAGAGGGTTGTCATTCCCTGGCCCAAGCTGCCCAGGGCAGTGGTGGAGTCTTCAGCCCTGGAGAGATTTAGAAGCCGTGGAGATGTGGTGCTGAGGGACATGGTTTAGGGGTGCCCTGTTGGTGCTGGGTTAACAGTTGGACTTGATGATCTTAAAGGTCTCTTCCAACCAAAATGATTCTATGATTCTTCGATAGTTGTTTTCAGTAAATACCGAGTAGCACATATGTTGAAAGCTAGACTTGCTCTTGAAGACCAGTTGAAGACCAGCAAATTATTTTCAGCGGGCAAGAAAACAGAACTTAAAACTACAATCCATTCCCTGGGAACTGGAAACTTTTCTGAAGAAAAAATTGTTCACAGAAGATCAGCAACATACTGAAGCCAGCAAAAAAATTGAATACATCCCCATAATTCAGAAGCCAAGTTTACTGACTATAAATCTGCAGCAAAATGCCTGGAAAACCACAGAGCAGACTTGCAGCCTTGACAGTGTTTCCCCCCCCTTCTGATGTTTCAGCATCAGCAAGCCCAGGGCACTGCCCAGATGCTCTGAGTGAAAAAAGGTGCCTTTCTCCTATCATTTGTCCAGACAGTATGTGTTTCACTCAGACTTCTCCCCATCGCTGTAGCTGTGTCTGTATCATGCCCATGTTGTTCTTTTTCAGTTGTGGAATAAGCTCTTGAGCTCTGTATTCTCCTCTTCTGTTTAGTTACAAAACAAGCAGAAGCAGAAATCATGAAAACTGAGGCCAAAACTGTCCAAGTTTTTTGCTGGATAAGCAGGTGGTCTCCTGCCCTGTCCCGATGGATGGAAAGCTCCCCTGGTGAATTGAGTTTTTGGGAGTCTGACGGAGCTGTGCATGCAAGCTGAAAGGAGAGGATACACCGTGTTCCCTCCAACATCATTACCTGGGGCAATCACACCAGGAGGCCCTGTCAGGAAGGCTGAAGTGTCTCCTTTTCCACTCGGTTCAGTTCTATTTCTTTTCTAAATTTAATAACCCACTTTGGCTGAATGCATCCAGCAATGACTAAATCAAGACTTCTTCCTACAGTCCCTAAGAGGACCAGCCTGGAACCTCTTTTCATCCCACTCAAAAACATTTCCCTCAGATAAGCCAAACCCCACAGAGCACTGCCTGCTCCTGCTGTACCCTCCAAAACACCAAAGCCCATCTCTTGGGCATTTACAGCAGAGCACCATAACATCTTTCCTATGCCTTGATCTCCCACAGCATGCAAAGTCCTCGTCCTACCAACCAGCCACACTAAGGGCTTGTAGAGCAGGACTGGGGTGGCAGCACTGCTCTTGCCACCAGTGGGGGACCTCGTGTGGAGCCTGCTTCCATCTATAACCTACAGCTCTACCCACAACACGCTAATGTCTAAATCAGCTCAATGCCACCTTCCTCACTGAAATAAAGGACAATCTCCCTCTGTCAAATCCTTGACATTTTGCTCCTGACTCCTTTAGAACCTGGTGTTACCATGATACATTTATGATAATTCATTGCTACAGATTGTATTGCTACAGGTGGTATCAATATTAAAATTTATTTAAATTGTGTTTCGCTGTGAATTTTTCACTGAAATCAGCGGCAAAAATGCTACACATTCTTTAGGCATTCACACTTTTCCCTATCAACAGAGGGAAGGGCTGTGCAAAGGAAAAGGTAGGGAGGAGTGCCTAAAAGGCAGGTATCTTCTGGTGGCAGCATTCCATCTTCCCAAAATACTTCTTAGACAGGTTTTTGCAAGTCAAGTGGTAGAAAGGAACAGACACCAAGAACATTCAGCTCTCGTACACCTTTTACAGTCTGGCTGCACTCATATGAAGTTCTCTTCAAGATAGTGCTGGAAGTATTTTACACTCAGCCATACTCCCCTGACTCTGCTCTGATATTTGTAGGGTTCAAACACTTTCCTGGACTGATGAATTTTCTCAGGAACAGTTGTATTTTAAAGCTGAAGAATACACAATAAATTTGCCATTTTGAAAAACAAACTGAATTTTAACAGAACTAAAAAAGACCAGAACCCAGCACAGTTTTACTGCTACTCTCCTCTCAGAGTAACTTTGCTTTCAATTGCCATTAGCAAATCCAGATACTAAATCCATTTTGATGATTAAAGGAATCGCTCAAGTATACAATGATCAGCCATCATTTAAATATCTTGACCACAGTTCAAGAGATAAACATTCACTTTTCCTACCACACCACCATGGATGAACTCTGCTATCTGGTTTGACTGGGACTAGTTTAAAGCATCGGAATGAATCATTTTGAAGTTGTCTTTATTCCTTTAGGGAAACGTACTCTGATTTTATGAAGGAGAAAAATGAAGACAGGCTTTCCAGCTAGGAAAGCAGAATCCAGATCCAAGGGGTCACATTACTCAGCCATGTCACTTATATTAGAGCACAAGGGACAATGTTATCATTGGAAAAAATTGTAACATCCTTTGGAGGACTGATAGCCACAAAAAACCCACAAACATTAAAAAATTAAGCCCCATAACAAGTTCAGCTTCTTTTACTGAAACTTCTTAAAGAGTAAAAAAAAACAAACTATGAGTTTCCAGAACATCGATTTTATATCTTGATTTGCTCTGGGTTATTTGAGGGGTTGTTTTTTCCTTTTTTTTCATTGTTTTGTTGCTGTTGGTTTGGGTTGGGTTTGTTTTCTTTTTCAGAACGAGATAGTTCTCCTGCTCTGTTTTGGACTCTTGCCAACTGACTCTTGCAGCTTTTCTATCACTTGCTCAGCTAATTCAACAATACCCAGTAGGTGGCCTCAGTGTATAATGTATTTCTTTACTCTTTTTTATTAATTGCACTTTGCTTTTTTCACTGCAATTTTTTTTTTCTTAGAATTTCCTGCTTTTCATCACTTTTTTTTCAGCTTTTCAGCATCAACTTTGTTAAGATCTAATCCCTTTAAATATTACTCCTTTTCTGTTGGTGGATTTCTAGAGTGCAACCAATGATTTGGGAAAAACAAACAAACAAACAAAGGAAACCGTACAGTTCTGCTCTGGTTTAGAGACACCACCCATATATTCCTTGATTCTACCTGCACCTCTCCTATTACACTCCTCAGGGCTTGGGGAAACATTTTCCTTAGAGAATGTGACATTGTCCAGGTCCAGACAGACATGCTCATATGGGCTGACAGATGTGGCAGATCGCTGTAGTCTTTTGCTCTGGATCTTTCAAAGAGCTATTGCTGATTCTTGTTGTCCCACATCTCTATCTTCAGAACTCAATTTTTGGCACGCAGCCACCCCCTGCTTATGAAGAAGGGTGTTACCTACACTCATCATCCTGTGGGAATGCTCTATCAGATAAAGGGAGGGAGGTTCCTTTGATACGGAAAGTGCAAAATGGAATCTTAACGGATTGAAGATCTTAATGATCCCATTTCTTGTTCTTGTGGGAAACCTTTCTTAGTTCCTAGGTAGGCAAGAGCGCCTACACCTCTGATCCCTGACAAAGTACTTGCAACGCTTTGTATTTTCAAAAACCAGAATTAATTAAATGCAAGTATTTAAGACGTTTAAAGTGACGTGTCTACCCATTATCACAGATCAGGAAATTCTGAGCTTCACCAATTAGCGGAGTTACTTCTATAATATTTTGTCTTGATGAGGCTTCGCATTCATTCTACTTTGTCATATATCGTGCAGTAAGTCCTGGAAGACAAGATCAGTTGTCATTTTCAGTGTGACCTTCTACACTGAAAGAAATGCCAGTATATTTGTGATACACATTTGCCCGGGAAGTATATTTGCCTATCATGGATCTCCCCAAACTTCCTGACCCTATTTTTTGTAGAGAATCAATATGTAAACTCAGCCTTTGGCTACTGCCAGTAAGCTAATAAGACAGAGAGTCTTATAGTTTCCCTACCATAATGAGGCCTGAAACCAATTTGGCTAGGATCAAGGAAATATGAAGCCTCCAAATATTTCTGGAATTGCCTCACTATAAACTTTTTCAAAAAGGCAGATTGAAATGTCCTATAATAGATGTGACTGTTTGCATCAAGAAGCAGATATTTTTAGATTCGTGTTAACAAGGGCTTTCCTAAGGAGAAGTGTCTGGTCCTATCGTATCCTAACACCACTCTCAGCTAAGCTTTGGATCTTCATTGCCCAACAATGTGGCCTCAGTACTGTCTTCACTCAAGGCTTCGTTTACGTGAGGGTGTGGAGGAAAATGTCTATCAAGACGAATTAATTGGTCAATGTAGATAAGTGAGGCTTTATTGCATTTTCATTCAGAAGAAAGGCAGTTTTATTTCACAGGAGGCTAAGATACAGTGACCTAAGTTACAACAAATGAGAGCATCCACACAGAGGTTTAGTGCAACTTAGCATATGTGCATTGGTTTATTTCATTTTAACATTCCTGAGTGTCCCAGTGCAGGCAAGTCCTAAGAAAACAACGTTAGCTGAAATGAAAACTTGGGTTTGCATTTGTCCTCTCCATAGCCTGCTCTGCTACCATGGAGACAGACAGCTCTGTCAGAATCTAGTAATCTCATCTTCAAAGAAACAAAAACATTCTTGCTGAAAGAGCCTGCAAAGCTATTTTGGCCCTAAACGTGATCTTGCGCCCTTCATTGCAATCCCACTTCATCACAAAAGGAAACAGAACGATTCTCTGCCACCTTTGTTTTCTTCTCATCCCTTTCTCTGAATGGCAATCAGAGCTCCTATATTATACATTGCTCCACAGGCAGCGCAGCTCACGGGTCCTGCACATCACCCTGCATCTCCCCAGCAGCACCACCGTAGCACCCCCGTCCTCTCTCCTGCATCTCTTCTGCTCCTCAGCTCAACTTTACCAGCTCCACCCCACCAAGGCAGGACCCTGCGCTACCTTCAGTCCACCCTTCCATCCCTAGCACAGGCTACTTAGCTCACGCCCTGGTTGTCTCCTCCCCGTAGCTCCTGCTGGTTTGGCCGGGGACCGACAGCACCCTCCCCAGATAGCACTGCAGGACATTTTTGCATTTCCACAGTCAGTAAACAAAGAACGAGTTCAAGAATCACAATAACGAGCGTAGGGCATGTGTGACTCTGTGGTTAACAAACAAGGGAACTAGATGTAAAAGAAAAGAACACGTGTTTAAATTAAAAATTAACATTTTACCTCAAGCACCAACAGAAAGATAACTTGTAAGAGAAGAAAATCTTCCCTTCCTCATGCACCTGCGTCTCAGAGGAAGTGTGCAACTCCAGCAGATGTGAACGCAGGTTCAGGATTAGGGGAACACTGCCATAGAAAAGAACCCTTCGCTCCTTTTAATAACAGTATAAAGTTACTTTACAGATGCACCTGCAGAAGGTCATTAGATATTTTATTACTAAACTACATTGACCTATATGAGGTAAATAAACCTATCGACTGCTGATACCTTATCTTGTCCTGTATGAGGCAACAAATGCACACGAACTGCTCCAAATCTAAGGTGGCATTCTGACTTCTGCCCATAATAAGCTCCAGTTCATATTTCACTTCTGAGCCTTCCCATCTCTGATGTCTTCCATTCATCTCCAGTTCAGTCAGGCCTCAAGAGACAGTCACCAGCAACTGGAACTGGAGTGAGGCTGGGTAAGGCTGAACACAGCATGCCGTCAGTCTTGCCACGCATGTTTAATTGCACAATACAAAAGCCCAGGACTTCCTTATTGCATTTGTCCCATTTTTCTTGGTAATAAATCAAATTAAGGTGTCATTTTATTATGTATTAAATACCTTGGTGTGTACAATTTACTGTGGTTGCTACAAGTCCTAAACAAATGAAGGATTCCATCATTGCATCTACGCAGGCGGTGGCAGAACACTCGAGATGACATTCACAAGATACACTGATAAAGAAGAAACAGGAGAAAACAAATGAAAGTGGGAATTTGGTGCAGGGACTTTCTACAAAGGGACGCCAGAGATAAGATGCTGGGGACACACCGAGAAGTAATGGCTCCACTGGAAGGAATGGTTATTCTGGGCATTAGATCTGAAAACCAGACAGCTCTGGCTCAGCTGTTCAGGACAGACAACTGCTGGCTCAATGGCTCAAGGAACCACATGCTCTTCACTGCGTAGGTTTGTCACTTAAGATTTCACAGTCATAGGAGATTTAGCCATAATATTAAAATTACACACAGAGGAAATTCCTCTACGCTAGTACAAATGTATCTTGCTCTGGCAGGGAAGGGCCCCACTACCTCTGGGGCTGTTGAGCCTGGAGAAGAGAAAACTTAAGAGGGGATCTGATCGATGCTTATCAAAATATAAAGGGCAGGTGTCAGACTCTTTTCAGTGGTGCCCAGCAACAAGGACAAAGCACAAACTGGAACCCAGGAGGTTCCATCTGGACATGAGGAAAACCTTCTTTGAGGGTGGCAGAGCCTGGAAGAGGCTGCCTAGAGAGGTTGGGGGGTCTCCTTCTCTGAAAAGATTGAAAACATGCCCAGACATGATACTGTGCAGCTTGCTCTAGGAGAACCTGCTTTCGAAGGAGTTTGGATGAGTTGATCTCCTGAGGTCACTTCCAACCCCTGCCATTCTCTGATTTTGTGATTCTTTAAAATCAGGTTGGTTTGTGAAACACGTTAGCCTATCAAATCTGAAACCTGTGCACTGCACTGACCCTCATACACTCAAGAGCCCCCAGGTTTAGACATTTTATGGATAGTTAATGTAACTTTCCAATGTAATTCTTCATTCCCTGACTTTCAACACAGACTAGACCACACTATACTATTTCAGATGGAAGGGACCTCCAACGAGCATCTAGTCCAAGTGCCTGACCACTTCAGGGCTGACCAAAAGTTAAAGCACATTGTTAAGGGCATCGTCCAAATGCCTCCTAAACAGCGACAGGCTTTGGGCATCAGCCACTTCTCTAGGAAGCCCATTCCAGTGCTTGACCACCCTCTGAAACATTCTGCTTTTGAATGAAATGTGATTAATTTCTGGCTTTCTGTGGCTCCATCCAGTGTATGCTGTTAGAAGATGGGCACATGGAATTTCTAGTACCATCTAATGACCATCAAACAGCCACTATACCTGAATTATGGCACTCAGAAAGCTTTTAGCTGCTTTTTTTTTTGTTTGTTTTTTTTTTTTTAATTATAAGGCCATCAGGAAATAATGTTCAGTATTAAAAACTTTGCTAGGGAATGTGTTAAATGCTTCAGAGGAAAAGTTAAAACGACGAGCTAGTTTTAAAGTGTTTACAGTTCAGTTTTCCACGTGGCAAAGCCAAGTTTGCCAAACATGAAGGAGGTTTACAGGGAAGTACATGAAATGAAAGCCAGTGGGTCACCTGAATGCTGTGAAGGTAGGATAAATATTTGGCAGATGAAGAAACCCAGGTCGATTTCTCTTAAAAAAAAAAATAAATAAGCAAGCCACTGGGTGAATTGTTCTTGAGCACTTTGCCTCTTACCCAGATTTCATTCATATTTCATCACAGGCAGAAACAGTGGTATGGAAGTGACACACAACAGAAACAGAACAGATGAGGAGGTGGACAGCAAATTGTGGAGACAGACCTAAATATTTCAGCAAGATGTTGGAAGAGTAGGTAAGTCACCCACTATTTGTATGGCTTTGGAAAGAATTCTGCCTGTGGCCAAGGTACTCCCGTAATTCCTTGTTAGAGGAGCTTTGCACTTTACTGTAACCTCTTAGTAAGTTACAGAGGGTGACTTACTTAATGGCTGGCACCATTCAGGCCAGCACCTTCCAAGTGCCAAGGAAAAGAAGTCGAGGAGGGCTGGCGCCAGAAAAATGTTGCTGCTACCCCTCTTCTCCTCCCCACTAGCTCTTGTTCAGGCCCCTGCAGCAGGAGGCTCTCCTATTGCAGTCCTGATCTGTGTAAGTCAGGCTGGCAAACCGTGTCTCCATGTGCTTTATTATCCCAGCTTTGACTACTACTGCCTCCCCTCCTCGCAGAGGCTTCTCCTGAGGGGGCAGCAAGCGTGTACATCAGCGGTCCTCCTGTCCCAGTTTTCCTGACCTAACAGAAGGAGTGAAGGAAGAAGCAGATCCTGTGGGCCATTCACAATGCATTCTCTATATTTTTATATCCCTGATGCTTACCAGGTTCTCTGGCTTTGCTGTATTGGGAACTGATCTGACACCAGTCTCTCTGAGAAGATTGAAAGGATCTTATCAATGCTGATCAATATCTAAAGGGTGTGGGTCAAGAGGATGGGGCCAGATTCTTTTCAGTGGTGCCAGTGACAGGGCAAGGGGCAACATGCACAAACTGAAACCCAGAAGGATCCATCCGAACATAAGGAAAAACTTCTTTCCTGGGAGAACCTGGCCCAGGCTGCCCAGAGAGGCTGTGGAGCCTCCTCTGAAGAGATTCCAAACCCGCCCAGAGATGATACTGTGCAGCCTGCTCTAGGAGAACCTGCTTTAGCCCGGCAGTTGAACAAGATGGTCTCCAGAGGTCCCTTCCAGCCCCTGCCATTCTCCGATTCTGTGATAGTCTCCTGCACATTTCATCATCCCAATATTCAAGTGTCTGGGCAACCCCCACTGTGTAAAGTCCTTCCTTAGATTTCTGAGGTCAATGGGGAATGACTGAAACATGGACAACCATTTTAGCAATAGCACTGGCGAGTAAAGGGTTGATTTTTATGATTTAAAGAGAAGATCTGAGAATCTGTCTTTACAAAAGTGTGTATGAGATACAGCCAAAGATCGAAGAGGTGTTGTTTGGGACAGTGACAGAATTACGACGTGTAGTAAATATGGATTGGCTAAGGATCTCCAGCATGGAAATAGATAAGATTCTCCTTAAGGAGGAGGGACTGTGGCCTGTTTCTGATCCCAGAAGAGTTGAGGAAGGCATGACACCACCAAAGGCAAGGCTGCGAGGAACAGGGTGCAAGCCAGGAACTGCGGGTGGGTCATAGGTGCGGAAAAAGTGATGGAAGAACATGAAGAAGCAGGTCTGGCTGTAGTATCTGTTGATCTGCAAAATTATCTGGCACCGTGAAATTGTGGGGTGGGAACCTGCTCCCATATCAGCATCCGAGTGCTTCCCCCCCCTCACGGCAATGTCCTCACAGGGGCACACCTAAGCTCTGGGCTCAGAGAAAACATTTTGGGCCCCGTGTTATGCTATCAGATGCCAATCGCCTTCTCGGGCGCCCCTGCTCAAAGGACACCATT
>JANHFX010014653.1:0-20612 GCA_027560015.1 Chloroceryle amazona
ACAGCTCCACAGGGGGCTTGGAAACCCCTCCAGGGGTCACAGGGACTCCACCACTGCCCTGGGCAGCCTGGGACAGCCCTGGACACCCCTGCAGGGAACAAATTGTTCCTCAGCTCCAACATAAACCTCTCCTGGGGAAACTTGGGACTATTTCCTCTTGTCCCATCACTTGTTACCTGGGAGGAGAGATTGACCCCACGTGGTTCCAACCTCCTTTCAAGGAAGGAGTTGTCAAGAGCAGTAAGGTTTTCCCTAAGCCTCCTTTTCTCCAGGTCCCTCAGCTGCTCCTCATCAGACTTGTTCTCTAGACCTCACCTCAGCTCCATTGTCCTTCTTTGGTCAGCACCTCAATGTCTTTCTTGTAGTGAGGGGCCAAACTATCCCAGATGAAGATCATCCACCTGCTTCAAAGCTCCTTTACAGAGCTTGTAGCAGAGTTTTAATGATGTGTGCCTATCTTTAAAAAAATCTCTGATGTGTAGAAATGGTTTATAGTCAGATATGTGTTTGTCTGGTACAAGGAAGTACTGAAGAAACCCTCATGAGGTCTCTGAGCAATCCTGTGAGCAGACCATGCAGTGTAAGGCAGATTAGGTACGGATGAACTCTGAGCTGAAGCATTTCTACTGATGACAACTCTCAGCTCACTCAGCCTGAATATCCTTGACATGGTGTGGTAGAAACATACCTGAATTTATCTGAAAGAAATCTTTGGAAGGAATCTACCAGGGAAGCTACAAACTGACCAAATCTCATAGATCCTTGCTTTTTTGAGTTTCTTATAGCTGTTGTCAGATGTCCAAAAAAAAAAAGGTGTTTGGGAATCAAAATCCCCTGTACAATTTAGAATGCTGGTGGATAGCATAAAGTTGCTACTACAGGACTTCAGTGTAACAAATATGTTAGCATACCAGGAATCTCCAGGCACTGTCTTGATTGTGCCATGTCCATGCAGTCTGCAATGCTTTTGTGCTCTTCTTCTTGCTTTTTGAATCCTTGATCGGCCACTGTCAAGTTTGACGGAAGGCAGGGAGCTTTAAGGTTCCTGCAGTTATGAAGAAAAAGCAGGATTAAGAAAGGGAATGAGAGTTTATGAATACCTTGCCAAATTAAAACGTGAACTGTCTCCATACTAGGCACTAAGTGGTCTACAGGGGAAGGAAATAACACAAAATCCCTAATTTCAGGAGATTTCTTTTAATCCAGACTCACGCTTTAGCAGACACACAAAACTCCAACCACGAGATCTCTTTCTATAGGAAACAAAACTTCATCTGTTTCATCACTTCAGGACTTATTAACTCTCTGGCTAGCAATATTTATTCTGCTTTTTCCTTTCCTCATTTCTCCTGACAAGTATCTCTTGGCTCTGTATGTTTGTGTTTGATCTCTCTCCCCTTTCCCATTTCCAAAGTATCCTTGAATAGCAGGTCTTAGAACAGCACTCCATGAAGCAATTGCCCACGTACTCTGTATTTTTCAGTTCCAAATGGGTTTGAGCCAGCTTTATATTAAATCAAGCACCTTTTAGGCTTCTTCCCAACTGCTCTGTACTTCTGGAAAGCTATTTCTTGTCTGAAGCTATGGGATTGTGATCACTTCATGCCTCAGGTTTTCTTAAATGGTTTTGTGAAGAATCATGCTGGTCATGACCCAAAACAGGTTACTGTGCTGATGGACATTTGGTTGGAGCCAATTCACTTAACCCTACCTTTATAATATGATGAATTCAAGCACGACACCCTCACTTGACCAGGTCTACAGCAGCCTCCTAACTTGTCTTTATTTCTGTTAAAAATTAAAATCAAATGAATGGCTTTTGAGAAGACACTTTCAGGAAGACATTTCCACTTTTAACTAGAAACAGGTTTTTCTGCTCTTAACAACAGATTGCGGCTTTATAAAGTCAAAACTCTAAAAATGTAGATTTTTTTTTTTCCTTTTTCTTTAATAAAATAAAAATAATTTGTAAAAAGAGAACCAAATGGGACCAGCCCCAAGTTCTAGCTCCATGTTCCATGTCTAACAGTGGATACTCATGACACCAATTAAGTGATGAGGTTTAGAGTATTCTACCTGCTGAGACAAGAACATCTCAGCATCCAGACCACTGCAAGTGGACCGAAGCATATCAGAAAATGGTCTGTAAATAATTGTATATAGAAGCAGCAAAACTAGATGGGAGGTAGATCCCTTGTCCAGAGTTTCCAGACCTCTACCTGCTGCAGTTAATCTGAGCTGAAGCAACGAGCATCACGGGACTGAAATACCTCTCCCTCAGTCTTCCCATTGGCATTAGCTTTGGAAAACAGTCAGACCAGCACACAGGGAGGTAACATACCAGCAGTCATCCCTTATGCTAATAAGGGACTAGGTTTTCATTAACCAGTCCAACCCACCATCAATAACACTAGATAAATCTTCTTTCCAGTCCTTTTTGGCTCTTCCCCCTTGAACCACAGTAGCTGGATAGATGGCTGAATGACTTACCCTTTATCCCTGAAAATAAAAAATAAATCTTCTACATATGTGCATGCATGTAGTCTTCACTTTATAACCCTGCCTGAAGACTTGCTCTTTTGGGCTTCAAGTGTTTAAAAAAATATTTCTTGGATATGAAGCCACCCAGTCCTGTTCACTGGGGTGTAGCAGACAACAGCTCTGATCTCATAGTTTACTTTGACTGGATTACACGTCCTACAAGGTCAGTAATAAGAAGACAAGTTCAGCAGCATCCTGGTTTATGTACCTGGCATTAGGCTCCGGGTTAGTTCGTGAGGCAGTCTCTTCATTGAGGAGGAATTGTCATCTTAGTCCCCTCCTAGTGAGTCTTGGCAGTGTTGGGTTAATGATTTGATTTGTTGATCTTAAAGTTCTCTTCCAACCAAAAGTATTCTATGATTCTGTGATTCTATACCTGCTGAATATCACTGGATATAAACATTACTCTTGAAAAGGACAGAACAGGGTGGAAACACAGCAGACAAGTCATTACAGGGATGGCTTAAAGCTATCCATGCAGTATTAAACGTGGATGCCAATAGTGTGTGGTGTTAGCTCTCCTATTCAGTGCAAACAGGCCATTGTTTTGTTTGCAGTGCCAGAAAAAAGGCTGAAATCAGAAGACCTGTTGCTCCTCATGCTGTAGCTCTCAGTGGCACCCTGTACTTCACCCAGAGTTCAGATGGGGGACCTGTGACATCTGTGTCTCACAACAGAGGAGCTCTGTGTCTGCTAAAGGTAAGTCCTCACCATACCTCAGTGACTAACACAATCCTATGTGCTTCCCCGAGTAACAGCCACAAACTCTCACATCTCCTGGAGGCTCCTGAATTTCCTAACTGTGTTTGGGGTGCAGATCATCAAATTCTCCTTCTATATCCCATTTTATTCTGATTCACAGGTGGTAGATCTTTTCCTCTCCCTTAGTCTTAACAAAGGCACATCTATAATCAGGTGAGGAGTGTAAGACAGCAACGGAGAGAAGGAAAACAAAAGTGAAACACAATTTGCATATGCACTTTACAGGACCATTGCCCGGGCGTTTTCAAAGTCCCTTTCTAAGCAACCTTTCAGGATTTTCTAGCTGTAGATAGAGGACTCCAGCATGACAGCCCAAACTGCAAGATGACCCTGTAGCACCAGAGAGCTTCTGTTTCCCTGGAGTCAGGTCTGGCACACAGATGAAAATGCCCTGGATGGCTCTAGTTGAAGCCAAGAATTCTGGATACTTAAAAGCAATTTCCCATCCCTATTTCACACCTAATAAGTGCAATTCCTTCCTCTCCAATTCCTTCACAAAGTTTTGGGTAGTAAGATGGTTATTTGTATTCACCACTGTATATATTAAAATGTTCATGGCTATGTAATAAATTCACAGATCTTAAGGTCCAGAAGATCTGATATGACTTGCTTTACTCACCTCCTACTTTGCCCAGGCCTTACACATTCTTTACACTGAACAATAGTTATAATTTTGGATTCTGGGGAGTATTCTAAGATTGCAGGAGATCTGTTTTCATTCTAAATTAGAAAGAGAAGATAGCTCTTCTTTCTTTAAATAAATGGAAATGCATCTGTCAAAATGTTTTCCTTCAACATTTTTAACGAAAAATGAAATATTTCAGCATTCCTTGAAATTGGAATGTTTCACTTGGATTCACTGGTCTGACCGGAAGTATTTTATTTGACATTGGTTCAAGGGTAATCTGCTTCTATTTCTTCTTTTTTTTTTCTCACTGTGGCACATTGCCACTTGGAAGCTGTAGTCTCAAACCTGCTGGTGTCATTAGCACCGTAGGTACTGGTTTTATAGCTGAGTTGTCCTTCTTTATTGTCCTTCCCATGATTCCATAGAGGCACTGTTCAGTCTCCATCCTTGGATCTCTTCAAACCACAACAGATTATGTTCTAGATTTCCTTACACCTTTTGAAAAGGTGTTAACCTCTGAAAAGGCAGTTGGACAAGATACCTCCGGAGGTCCCTTCCAACCCAAACTTTCCCATGATTCTCCAATTAAAAGTCTGTTTTAACAGGACTGGAGTTGCTCCTGTACAGATCTGGTAAATCATAGATACAGGTTTGAGTTGGAAGGGACCTTTCAAGGTCATCAAGTCCAATCCCCCTGCAGGGAGCAGGGACATCTGCAGCTAGAGCAGGATGCTCAGAGCCCTGTCCAACCTCCCCTGGGATGGTTTCAGGGATGGGGCATTGATAACCTGTCTGGGAAACCTGGGTCAGGGTCTCACCAACCTCAGTATAAAACATTTCTGCCTTCTATTCAGTCTAAATGTCTCCTCTTTTAGTTTCAAACCATCACCCCTTGTCCTGTCACAACAGGCCCTGTTCAAAAGCTTGTCCCCATCTTTCTGATAGTCCCCTTGAAGTGCTGAAAGGCCCCAAGAATGTCTCCCTGAAGTCTTCTCTTCTCCAGGCTCAACACCCCCAACTCTCTCAGCCTGTCCTCATTACAGAGGTGTTCCAGCCTTCTGATCAGTTTTGTGGGACTCCTCTGGACCTACTCCAACAGGTCTCCTGTCTCCTTTGTGCTGAAATCTAGCTTTCAGTCTTCAGTCCCACATCAGACCTCTCATGAGAGCTGTCATGTGCATAGAGCCTTCATTTTCTACCCTGGCACTTTCTCATCATACTTCTTCTGTACTGGTACTTGAAGGCATCAATCAGGCTTCAGCTATCAGTGAGTACTTGGCATATGTTGCTCAAAGCTCAGAGTACGTTGACACAAGGTGGTTTATTCTGGCCTGAAAACATGTGCAGACTATGCATGCTAAGAGTGGTGGAGCCACATTCCCTCCTAATTTCTCTTTTGTGATTCTCTCCCTCTATTTTCTGCTTTCCCCTGGGTCATCTTGGTGTTGCAGTAGGGTCTAGGAGAAGAGCAATACCACACCTTCTTCCCCTACTGTTGATGCCAAATTTGCACCAAGGACCCTGGCAAGAATGCGTGTAGAAAATATCAAGCCAGAGCTTTCTCTCTGGAGAGCTTCCCAAAGTAATTCCATCAAATGAAACAAAAGCTCCAGAAAAGTACCATTTTTCTTATAAAACAGATGTTTTAATGCTTTGCCAATGCCTAATAAATGGCAATGTTTTCACACTGTCGAGGCTATAAACTTAATAAATTACATTTAAAGCTGATATAAATACAGAAAACCACACTGAAAATAGATGAGAACAGTAACCCTGTCTCGTGTAAGAGCAAAAATGCTGGTGTGAGATTTCACCCAGGCACATGTGGGTGTGTTCCTGTATATTTCTGTATATACAAGTGAATGTTACCAATTAGCTGGATGGTTCTTTGCTACTTAGTCAAGACTCACCTGCAAAAAATAAGAGGAATTGGGTAATGCTTTGCAAATCACCATTTGGAAGTCAAAGCTAAGGCTTTAACACTGACCAATGGTCTTCACAATTCATCTCATTCTTTTCAGCTCCAGTGCCTTGACTTCTGTATATTGCAGAAGTAAAACAAGGACTAAAGTGATTTCAGGTAATTCTGACAGCACCAAAAAGGTAACATTCATAACCAGCCCCCTGAGGGAGTCAAGATGGAGTGACTGACTAAACACTCCCACCTTCTGGCTCCAGGACTTGAATTCTAGAGACTGCTTCTCCATCATCTTGATGCGTTTATACAAAACAGAATAAAATGACTGATAAAACCAGCTACTGTTTCACTCAGCTGTTTACTTTCATGATGGACACTCATTTTGCATGGGCAGTCTCATCCCTGAAAAGTCTACTCACGCCTCAGACCTTTCAGGTTGGACCAAGTGAAGGAGATGAGTAGGTAGTAGGTTTTTTCATGCTGGCTCCTGGGTATGTACATGGAGTGGTGTTATAAATCATGCTTACAATTCAGCTCTCTGGTGATTCCTGTGGTCATAGAGAAATCTGTGCATTATCATAGAAACACAGAATCTTAGAACTATAGGCTGGTTTGGGTTGGAAGAGACCTTAAAGCTCATCTGGTTCCAACCCCCCAGCCATGGGCAGGGACATCTCCCACTAGAGCAGGTTGCTCAAAGCCCCATCCAACCTGGGCTTGAACACTTCCAGTGATGGAGCAGCCACAGCTTCCCTGGGCAACCTGTGCCAGGGTCTCACCACCCTCAGAGCGAAGAACTTCTTCCTAATTTCTAATCTGAATCTCCTCTCTTCCAGTTTGAAGTCATTACCCCTTGTCCTATCACTACAAAGATACTTGTTTTAATCACCACCTCTGAGCCCAGACCGAATCTTTCCAAAGACCAAGAAAGACTTGGCTTGGATGAGATCTTTCACATTTATGAGTGTAATTTGATGCTGTTATTGATACCTTGGCAAAGCGTGTACCTAGATCTGTCTTTGGGGCATGGGGGATATTTTATACCTATTTTACTCTTGTTTAAAACCTCCTGACAGCTGTGAGGCCATAAAATATCAACTTCAACCCAAGTAAAAATTGAAAAGCTGAAACTCAGCAACAGCTGTATAAGGGAGTAGAAAACAGATCTCCCCCTTTGTCCTGAGACTCCGTGAGTACCAGTAACTCAGCATTTTCTCTGTCAAGGGCTTACCCCTCCCTCTAACTTTGGAATTTCCTCCTCTTTGGCTTTCGTCCAGGACTTGTCTTCTTACCTTCAGTTTGAGATATAAGGTGCGTGAATTTACTTTACCTTTTAACTCCTTTTTAAAAATTATTTGTTTTCCTTGATCTAAGGAATCTTATTCTGGCTCCTCCTCTTGTTTGCATTACATCTTCCACTGGGCCTGAGCTTGGCTCTGATATTTTCTTGATGGGTCTGGATACATCAATACAGTAGCAATACAGAACTGCTGAAGATGGGAGGGACCCCTGGAGATCGTCTGGTCCAGCCCAGCTGGAGAAGGATGTTCAGAGCTGTGTCTAGTCAGGTTTTGAATATCTCTGGGGATTGAAACTCCACAACCTCTCTGGGTAACCTCTTCCGATGGTCAACTACCCTCACAGTAAGAAAAAAACAAAGGTTAAAAAAAAAAGATTTCCACTTTTTATACAGAATTTTCTGAATTTCAATTTCTACCCATTGCCTCTTGCCCTGTCTCTGGGCATCACTGAGAAGGTCCTGGCTTTTGTCTTCTTTGCTCCTTCCCTATCAGCTATTTAAAAACATTGATTTATCCTTATGAGCTTTCTCTTCTGCAAGGTAAACAACCTCATATCTCTCACTCTCTCCCTGTATGAGAGATGCTCCAATCCCTTAATTACCTTCATAGAATCATCCATCACATGTTTTGGGTTGGAAGGGAAATTCAAAGGTCAGCTAGTCCAGCTCCCCTACAGTGAACTTTCACTGCACTGGCTCGACTGTTTCCATGTCACTCTTGTCCTGGAGACTCCAGCACTGTTCACAGTACCCCAGATGTGTCTCATCACTTCTGAGCAGAGAAGCACCACATCCCTCAACCTGCTGGCAGCATATTTGCTGATGTGGGCCTGCTCTGCCACATGGAGACATCTCTGGCTTGCTGTCTACCATGCAACATTTCAATCACCTTGACCCTGTCAAAAATTCCAGCCTGATGAACAAATGTAACAAGTCCCACACTGTGGTTGGGTTTTGAAGAACAGGAATCTATTACTGTTCCAGTGACTTCACCTCAAGGACTAATATCTCCTGGGTTTGCATTCAGGATGTTACCCAGCCAAGCTCTAGAGTCCCTAACAGGAGCACAGGTCCATTTCTCCCTCTTGGTGGAGCTTACATAGATTAGTCTGTGGTGAGTTCACTGCTTCCCAGCAAGTCACTTGAAAGTGACCTATTTCTTTCCTTTTACTATAAAGGATGTTTAAGGTAGTAGCTTGGACAAAGATCTTCACACAAGATGCTTCTGTGTCCTCAAAGGAAGCCCAGACATAAGCTCCTGGGTGTCAGTCAAAAAGGAATGTTACTACTTATTTTAATTATCCTTTCTCAGGGGCTTCTTGCAATGGATCTCTGCAGCACCTTGCGTGCCACATCTCTCATCCCAGTGCTGTCCTCCAGGCCCTGCTGTGGAAGGTAGAGGGTGAAATTACTTCCCACTCAGGCATAAGAAATACAGCTATAGGTGTCTTTCTGTTCAGGGAGGCATCTGTTTGCTGTCTTCACATGAAAGTTGTGTAACCATGTAAACAGAGCTGGGATTTTTGCTTGATTGCAGCAATATGCCCGTTTGTTGTTTTTCCTATTAACCTTCCACTGATGGAGCAAAGAGATTAGGAAATGAGCTACATGAAAGAATTCTGAATGATATTCCCTATCAGATCTGGCTGTTCCTGCGGTATGTTAGAAATGAGCCTTTCAAACAGGGGGAGGGTTATTCATCAGAGTCCTTTTAAACTTGGAATTCACAGGTCAAAGTGAATGTGTGTCTCTCCTTCTTTCTCTTTCAAAAGAGTATCTGACAAAAAGGGGACACGCTGACCTTGGAAATTACCTCCTTCTGTTCCTGAAGGAGATGAGAGGCAGAAGAAAGAGGTTAGAAGTGCGAAGTGCTTTGGGGTTTGGACATCGAAGGCTTCAGCCTTGTGTTGCAACACATTTGTTAAACAACACAAGTGATGAAAAATAACATTCTTCTCCTCGCAGCACCTGTATCAGCCTTCATATCTGACAACAGGACTGCGAATCATGACTAACTATTGACTATTACATAGGAAAAAAGATGACCCGATGACTGCCACGGTGCTGGAAGGAACCTTGCAAAGCATCTAAGACTTGGCTTGGTGCTAACCACTGCAGACAACAGCATCTGTACGAAACGATCATGTCAAAATTAACCAACATTTACAGAAAGACATTAGTTCTGAAGAAACCTAATTAACAGCAGGCTCTCTTTCATTCTCCAACCTGCCTTACGATAGGTCTTTATTCAGGTTCTGGACAGGCAACAGAAAGACTGCTGGTAACTGGATATGAGGATACTCTGGCATGTCTGGCAAACAACACAGTGCCTACTGTGTCAAATATTACCTCTAAGAAACTGCTGACCACGCTGTGTGGATCTGATCCAGGTAAATGTGCCACTGGATGGGTCAGAGGCAAGTGACCATGTTTTTAAGCTATTATCTTATTTTGTGATTTTATTTTGTCTATTCTATTCTACTCTATTCTATTATTTTATTTTTATTGTATTTTATTCTATTCTATTATTTTACTTTATTTATTTGTTTTACATAATCTTAGATATTTCAAGTGTCACTCAACATTGCTTTTGGAATACCTAATATAATAAGCATTATTACTTTTAATTTGTATCATAGAGACAGGCAGCTTGCTGGTGAAGCTGAATTTACAGGAAGAGTACTCTAGGATTTGGAAACAACATTATGCTTCGTGCAAAAGTTTCAGGATAATGCTGCTGCAATGCCCAAGATGCAGAGACCAATGTACACATGGAAACACTGAGTACACTGCAAAGACCATCTCACAAACCAGCCTGGACTCTTCTGACCCAGAGCTAGTACTGCCATAATCCTATACAGCAAAGTGCAGATCTTCCTCCAGACCAACGAGAGCATGACTCAGTTGTCTAAAACTTGCACATCCATTCTATGGATGTCTTCTAAGCTCCTTCTAAGATCAGTGGAAAGGGATAGATCTCATCTACAGGAGATCAGTTGCTGCACAGGTATGTTCTGGTTAAACTTTCTCCAAAAGGACCTAATGCTCTTCTGTTGAGTGGAGGGGTAGACTATCAGTTTGGAGCTTCTATCTCACTTTTAAGTTCTTGATTTCTTTGCACATCTATACGTGTCAAGCACCACTTGAGCTGACTGAATGCAACCCAGTTAGTGTCCAACTGATGCCCCAAAAGGCTTGAACCTTGTAAAATTTGGGGGTATTTCAAGTTGTATGAAGGCCATCCATATGATTGGCATAGGATGGCCATTCAGCTTCTAATCTTCAGATAGCTAGAGGCTGATGAATACATCACTC
The DNA here is from genome assembly GCA_027560015.1 of Chloroceryle amazona. Classification (NCBI taxonomy): domain Eukaryota; kingdom Metazoa; phylum Chordata; class Aves; order Coraciiformes; family Cerylidae; genus Chloroceryle; species Chloroceryle amazona. The sequence goes on from JANHFX010014653.1 coordinate 10,465, forward strand.
ATTAAAGGCCACATCAACAGTCAGTACTAGGTGTCTAGCATTTTAACCCGCATACCATATGTTCTTTTGTAAAAAGGATGACATGCTTAGAGATGACAGTCCCTGGTACTGTTTTTCTGCTGTCATTAAAACTCCTGATGATATTCAAATTCCTCTGCTTCTGAAAATTGTCTCAGCCCTCACTGTTGGGTTATAACTGCACCACATCTACCATAAAGGTGACAGCCAGGCGCAGGACAGCTGACTGCTGAGATGCAGAAGGTGTTTGCCGTGGTGCCAGCTTCACAGGCAAAGTCATATGACTCACTAAGGCAAACACCAAAATAGGAGTAAGGCTGATATATTTCAGTCTAACTTCAAAGCACACTTATGCACTCAGTAAACTGTGGAACTATCTGGAGGTATTTTATAATACAACCCAGAAAGCCAGCTGGGTGGAATTACCACCAGTTGTAAAATTAAATGAAGAGGACAGTTCCCAAAGATTTCTCCCAGGACTGCTGTGAACAGTTTAATTGTCATCATGAAGGAATTAAGCTGGACAGAGTTTTTACTAAGACAGAGGTAGAATTGTTGGCTACAAATATTTGCAGACAAAGGCAAGGAGTGATAGCAAAAAAAAAAAAAGTTAAATACCCTAAGAATCAGGTTAAAAAATGAGAAGAGAGTGAGGAAAACATCCCAGCATTGAAATATTTTTATTACGTGTAATGTATCAGCAGATGTTGCCACTCAGGGCATGAAAAATTGAAATTGCTGCTCAAGATACTTCCACGTACCACTAAAAGTTCAGACATTTAAAAGCAGTTTCTAGCTTCAAAATGGAAACATTAAAATATTTTCATTATATTTAATCAATATTTGAATGGATTTAATTTTCTATGCTCCTTTAAAAAGACCGGATTTTGAATTGGTGGAGAATGTCAGTCATTGTGGTTATTTCATCTCTAGTGTTATGAAGGGAAAATAATCAAAAGTCACAAGAGAATAACAAAGTTTTTATGAAGAAGGTATTAATTTAGAAATTCTACATTTATTTACACAATCTAGTCTGGGAAAAAAACTTTACCTGCATGTAAAAATGGACTTGAAAGTGCAGCAGAAAACTTAATTGAAAATGTATTTTCCCAAAGGAATCTAGATGACCTTTTCCTGTTATGTTTTTTGGATTGAGTGCCCAGGTACTGTTTTCTGGTTACTTATGGTGATGAAAACTAAAATTATGTTTTGCTTTCGATAACTCCAAACCCAGAAGAATCATAGAATAGAATCATAGGGCTTGGAAACCCCTCCAGGGATCATGGGGAACCCACCACCGCCCTAGGCAGCCTGGGATAGCCCTGGACAACCATCAGGGGGAAGACCCTGGTCCTCAGATCCAACCTGAACCTCTCCTGGCACAGCCTGAGGCTGTTTCCTCTTGTCCTTAGGAGAAGAGACTGACCCCACCTGGCAACAACCTCCTTTCAGAGCGAGGTCTCCCCTGAGCCTCCTTTTCTCCAGACTGAACAAGCCCACGTCCCTCAGCTGCTCCTCATAAGACTTGCTCTCTAGACCCTTCACGTAATCACATACATAATTAATGACATACATAATTAATGAATGTGAAAGTCCATCTGAACTATGCAAATGGAAGAAATTTAAATAAACATTCTGGAAGTCTGAGGATTATTGTGTTTTTTCAATCCCTCCAAGTCTCACCTCTTAAAAGACAAATAAAAAGAACAAAATCCAAATGCAGAGCAAAAGTTCTCTGGTGGTATGAAGGGAAAAGACAACAACACAAGAGAAAAGAGAATCAAAAAAAGAGAAGCTTGGTACAAAACTAGAAATTGAATAGACAAGAGAAAAGAGAATACAAAGTGATAGTTCAAACAAGCTAGAATTTGAATTAGCATTTTCAATAAAAGTATTTTTATTTTAGTTGTTTAAAAAACAAACAACAATAACCCACAAAATATTTGAATTTTGATAAAGCAGACTAATAAGCAAGGAAACTTTAAGCTGGCTTGAAAGAAAACCTAAGCAGGTGAAGTGTTAATGATAATGGAAAATTAATAAGAACGGACCCCACAAAACCTAAATTCCTTTTAGTTTCCTTCTACAGTGATAATTAATGAGGAAATTTTCTAAGCTTCAATCCATAGTTAGCTGTGGGATCCACCTTATTTGTGGACGGCTACAGCCAAGCTAATCAGCTGGGGAAATCATCATTTGTAGTGACAGAATTGCACAGTGCAGGATGACTTGTAAAACTCATTGGGCATCTAGAAGAAAGAGGATCCTTTCCACGTGGTTGAAAATGGAGAGATTCATCAAGCTCCTGTTCCTCATGCCCTTTCTTACAAACAAATCCATCTCCAGGAACCCAGGGAGATGATGAATTTATGTAAAGAAAATGACTTGGAGAATTAACCCATGGTTCCTAAGCCTTCGTTACTGGCAGGAGAACTGGAATCTTTTGATTGCACCACTATTAATCAATTTAACAGGAACAGAGTCATGCACTTGGTTATGAGGTCACCTTGGGTTACTAGCTGAAGCATGGAATGACCTCAGACCTCACCAAACTGCTAAGGGAATTTGGGATAACATACTTACATGTTTTCATTACATTTTGGAGAAGCCCAAGGAGGGGAGGTCGGGGGGAAAGGTTTTTGTAGGCTTTGTCTATTGGTTTTGCTCTTACCCTAATTTGGTTGAACACCTGTTGTGTGATCTAAAAGTTTTCCTGTAACTAAATGAAATGCAATGAATTGATTTTTTTTTCCTTTTTTTTTTCTTTTTTTTTTTTCCTGGAAAACAGGGAAGGAATGGCTTGGAAACCAGACACCCAGCAGCATAAATCTTATCCCTTCCAATATCTCCATGGGTGTAATGCTCCATGCCACTCGTATGAACTCAGAATTTTTCAGTTTAATTTTAGATGTTCATTTGTATTGGGTCAGTTCATGCATAAATGCTGTGACAGAGTCCTGGCAAATTAGCTGATCTCCTGGATGTTCTGCTGGATCAGTTATAGCCCTAAGATTTTTTTATTTATTTTTTTTTTTACTGGTTATGAATGCAATTTGGATTTCAATGCCTTCATTTTCTGGATGTTAGCTTTCTTAGCTCATTTTAAGAAATGCGTTCAAATAGTTCTATGGCTCTTTGTTTTACTTCATAAATGTGCTAAAAGCATTTAGAATGGGATGTCTTTTTCTCTTAACCATATTAAGGTCTTGTCTTACAGGTTTGTACAGTTTGTTTTCAAAAGAAAGAAAAGAATCTCCCTGAAATCATGGTGAGGTTTTTCTTAGAGAAACATTTTGGGGTATGGTCTTTTATTAGAAAATATTTTCTAATCCTCTACTACTGCCATAAAATTAAAGAGCCTAGCAGGAAAGAAACACTAAAGACTCTCCTTACAGGCTGCAAATAAACTGGGAAAGATCATTACCTGAATTAATTAGTTTTCCCTTTACCTAACTACACACAGATCTTAGAGACAGTTTTCACATTCTGTTTCTCAATTCAAGACAGATCAATTCAGAAGGCAGGACAAAAAAAAAACAACATGACCTAATTTCTGCAATATTGCCTCAATGTTTTCCATTTACAACTGAATAAAACTTAAACTAAGCTTTAACACTTTCCACGTCACATTTGTTTTCTCTGTTGCGAGCACATAAAGCACCCCCGTGGTTTAGAAAGCAAAGCAAATAAGTAAGTCCTGTGGTTTTTGTATAGACAGGTCTTAGAATCCAGATTGTAACATCAATGTGTCTACAAATTTTACTTGCATCTTCTGTGGGCTCCTATAAGCCATATCAGATTGCTTCCAGAGCTACTCATTTTATAAGATAGTGCCTTCTCCTGTACAGACCAGTGGAGTGCAAGCGTATAAAAACTGGCTGCATCTATCAGAGCAACCTGGGCCAGGACCCTCTCTCCAACACAGGATACTAAAGTAAGTGCAGAAGGAAAAAGTCGAAGAAACTTAGAGAGTATAGAGTTACTTTTCCCTACCACACCCTCCCAGCTTTCAGCAATCGACTTTATAGACTTCCTCAGAAAATCATGTTTAAGTCTCTGCTGGATTTCTCCCTTGTGATGTGGCCGAGCCCCGTTTCAGTGCAATTCTGTTTTTCCTTTCAGAACATCTGGAAGCAACGACTTGCTCGTGGTTTTGGTTTGTTTTTTTGCTGTTTTGTTTTGTTTTTTTTTCTGGAGGAGTGTGAAAAGGCACTGCCTTTTGCCTCCTGATCACGCTGGCCACCACTAACCTGCTATTGCTGATGTGCCAAAAAGGATTTCAGAATCCACTCGATTCAAACACACACACACACGAGCCTGTAATCCTGGTCCACCTCTGTCTGCTTGGCCTTGAATCAAAGTGTATTTCATTGGCATTTACACCAGGATTTTCAAACGAGTTGAAAACTAGGAGCTGGATAGCTCTGATTTTAATAGATTTCTATTAAAAAAAATAAAAATATCTAAAAATAAAAATTCAATTACAAGTTACATTACATCTGCTTAATAAATGACATAAATTTAGCAAAGAACTGTGACCAAAACAAGCATTATTAGATGAGTTTAGAAAACTTTTGTCAGTTAGACCCAATGAAATTAAGAGGTACTAATTTTACAAGGTAAGTTCCCAGTTTGACTTTAGAGTGCTTCCCAGGTCCCTTTCCACATGAACTCAGAGTAATGCTTAAACCACATGTCAATTCACATGAAATACCACCTGAAACAATGCCTGTGTCTCACACTGAGGACAATATCTCGCTGGAGCTACCACTTGCCCAGAAAGGATGTCCCTGGGAAAACACATCCAGCCCCCTCTCAAATGGGAGGTTTCTCCCAGGAGAATCACTTGGGGTTCATCTGATGAAAAACAAGCACTGCCTGGAATACCACCCCATTTGACTCTCAAGCAAAAGCAATCCCTCTTCCACTTTTTTTTTTCCCCCAGGCTCTGTCCATCAAAGTGATGGTAGGAGTATAGAAGAACCCAAAGCCACACACCAGGAGCCACATGCTGGCTGCTCTGTCACAAAACCTGTACAATTAATTGAGTTCTTTCTTTCTTTATAGTACTCGTCCACACTTGCTCATCTATGAAGCTCCTCAAGAGACCCTTCTCCAGAAAATATGGTTGGAGTTCCATCTGTATTCCTTGACTCTATTTTGCCAGAGGACAAAGAGTAATTTCATATACAGCAATGTTTCTGGTAAGTGACTTTTATCTTTCAGGTGACAATCCCCAACAAGCTCTTGTACAAAAAAAGGAGGCTCAGGTGAGACCTTCTCACTCTTGACAACTCCCTGAAAGGATTTTGGAGCTAGGTGGGGTCAGTCCCTTCTCCCAAGGAACAATAGGACAAGAGGAACTGGACCCAAATTGTGACAGGTTTAGGTTGGACATCAGGAAGAATTTCTTCCCTGAAATGGTTGTCCAGGGCTGGCCCAAGCTATAGAGTCCCCATGATCCCTGCAGGGGTTTCAAAGCCCTGGAGCTGTGGTGCTGAGGGACATGGGTTAGAGGTGCCTTGGCAGTGCTGGGTTAACAGTTGGACTTGATGATCTTAAAGGTCTCTTCCAACCAGAGCAATTCTATGACCCTATGATACAGCAGTGGGGTCAAGCTACAAGAAGCCTGCCACACAGCACAGCTCAGTACTGGGACTTGTGATTTTAAGGGTCAATTTCCCAACATCTATTACTTGATCAGGTTTTTTCAAAGAGCCATACAGATGGCTCAGAATGCAAAGTGGATATCTGGCATTTATCTGACTACAAGCTTCAGGGAAAAAGAAGCAACCATCTGATTCAAATCATGCTGGAGAAAGGCACTGTAACATCATATGGCAATATTTTATGTAGTAAAACTACTGTAACTAGATACTGAATTTGCTATCAGTTGGTGGCTTCTTACCAATTTCTTTTCCACATTTTTAATCAAAAGACCTAGATACACTACTCCATATTAAAGCCTAAGTCCTGCGGATATTTTCTTGATTAAACAAGGACGTCTTTAGCTCAGCTCTTGGCAAAAGAAAAATCATCTGAAACTATCGATCACAGAAAGCTTAACAGGTTAGAAAAATGTTTGGACAAAGGGAGAAGGCAATAATAATACATTACATCTGGGTTGATAACCTCCTTGCCAACATCTTCAGCCAGCTGGAATCGGAAATGGCAATGATATGAAGCTCTGCATACACAGCACTTACTAAAACTTAAAGCAAAAATAATGTACAGTAAATAACGTACAGCATATAAAGAAGATACAGTAAGGGAATGCACAAAATAAGTTTTACTGATCAGTGCACTTATCTTTTTAGAAACCAGAGTCTAAGAAGTGCCTGTAGAATGGATATTTGCAAATATTTCTGTAGGAAAAACTAATGTGGTTGCCCACAACATGATCATAGAGAAATGGTTGTGCTGGAGATTGAAGTCATGCAGTGGAAACATTCATGGTGGCCAAACATCTCCTAGCAGAGTGCTTTCTTCTGGGTTAAAGCTCCTTTAGCAAGGCCCAGCAGTGCTGCACAGAGCTGGGACCTCCCTATTCATCTTCTAGGAATGGAGGAAGGTAATTCAGAAGTAAAATGTGTGAGTCTCCAACTCAGCATAGCACACTTGGCAACCCCAAGCTGCTCAGTCAATGGACATTTCACTGGTGTGTTAATTTATGCCCCAGGTCAGTGACACTCTGCAGTAGAAATCAGTGTCACCCTGGTACCAATGGGATTTAAACAGGTTGTAAACTGCTCTTTGGTTTCATTTAGTCTCTAAACCTAAACCCTTGTAAAGACCTTTCAGCAGGGAATGTTTATTATCTGCCAAAAGCTCAAAAAAAAGGAAAAAAAAAAAGAAAAAAAATAGTTAATAGTACAGAGGAATAACTTCCTAGAGGTTATTTCCCTTTCTACTCACTGGCCATGAAAGAACCACTATTTGCTCCCACCTACTCATCCATTTGTTGATCCATCTTTCTTGTGGCTGTCATCTACCAGTTGAAGCAAAGCTGGAACCAGCTGGGACCTGTTAACCGCCCTGGGGCTCTGCGGCAGCTTGACACACGTGGTTCACACACTTAAGTGTTTTCCCTGAGCAGTGGCTGTGACCTCTAATGCTTGACCTTCCATGGTGGACAATTGCAGCTGCCATTCATCTTGGAAAGAGCAGTGCATTTCTAACAACTGTTTAGGAAGATGTCTTTTCATGTTGGGAAGGAGCCCCTAGATGTTTCATCCTCTTGGAAGGTAGTGTAGCCCACTGCTTAGGGAACCTGACCACAGGCAATGAAAAAGAAGTCCAGAATGGACTTAAAATTAAGTCCCTATTTTAACATTAATTCATTTAATAGTTTATTTTTTTAATTCAAAAAGGAAAATGAAATAGCACTGGGAACGCACAGCACAGGTTATGTCTCTGTACGTCTCTCATAGAATCACAGAGTGGTTTGGGTTGGAAAGAACCTTAAAGATCATCTACTTCCAACCCCCCTGCAGTAACCAGGGACATCTCCCACTAGACCAGGTTGCTCAAAGCACCATCTAACCTGGCCTTGAAGATGTAACCAGCATCAATGTTCGAACTGACAGAAATGGAATCTTAAATTCAAGGGGTTTGGTGAGAAGTTTGAGCACAGACTTCTGCATGTGCAAGTAAGTGTACTGCCGTGTCAATAGGCAAGTAGAAGTGTGAAAAAGTATGCTTGGCATGGCTTTTCTAGGTATTTTATATTTTAAAACCAGCTTACTCATGACACTTTGCCACTACAGCCAGGAACAACTGACCTCTGAGATGAAAACTCCTGGTCTAATTTTAAGGTCAATGCCTTTTCATTATAAATCCTGTTTTGTTTAATTGAAAACATGTCCCTTTTCAACTCAATCAACTCTCTGAAACGGGTGAACATACAAAGAGAAATCATAATAAACTATTATCATCATCACTATTATTATTTTGGTTTGGGGGGGGGTAATTACATCATGCCTGTTCTCATCATGATATCTGATCAAAAATGGCCCTGAGGTGACCAAGAATAATGTGGACTGTTTCTCTAACCCTGACTAGGAAGCCTGGGAGAGGGTGTGGATAAGGACTGCCTAAGCAAGAGGTATACACAGAAAGAGAAACAGAGATAGTGTTCTTGTGGGCTTTGTGTCCTGAATTCAGCCTCCTATAGCAATTCCTGCAACTGTGAATGGATTTCTGGCACTTCTTTATGGATCTTCTTCAGCACATGTCCTCAAATGCATCTACAGGACATGAAGTTTCACACCTCCAGCTCCATGAAAAAGCACTTCATTGTGCACTCTCTCTAAATGGAAAGAAAACAGTAGATGGAAACGGGTACAGAAAGCAAGAAGGAGCCTCATGATAATAAGTTAAACATAATGCCAAGACCACAGCAGCATGGATATAAATCCAAAGTTAGTTTCTTTCCTGATATATGACATTATTATACATGACACTGATTGTAGCCAAACACCTCTAAAAATTAAAAAGCAATAAAGTCAGTACAGGAGAATGGGAACGGGGAAACTACTGGGTATTCAAAAAGACTTTTAAGAAGAACAGTGTATTCTTCCACATTTTCTGCCTGAGCCAGGGTTTAAAGAGAAAATATGTATTCCTTTATGTCTGGAGAACACACAGTACTTTACAAAACTTTGGCTTAATCTTCAGCTCCTCTCAGTCAGCATTGCCCCCGTCCGAACAAGTGCTCTCAATGTTAATTGACACCAGCTGAAAATCCAGTCCTTTGGGTATAGCTCCTCCGAGAGTCATTTTGCCTTTGCAGTTCAAACCCAAGCAGGTTAGAATGGGATGCTGATTCTTCCACAGAAAACACTGGGGGTTATTTTGGTAAAAACTCATTCAGCTCAAAAATGAAAGCTTTTGGCTAAAGCCTGAAAATACCCATTTGGAAAATGTGTGGCAATTTCTCATTGGACTCTCATACCAATAAGTTCTGTGCCCACTCACTTCTATGTAGTCTCTCCTCTCTGAGAACACCTTGAGACCTCTTGGCACTGTGGCATCATGGGAGATGTAGTCTAACAGAAAAACTTGGCCCAGACCAGGGAAGGGGGACTTGAGATACCAAAAACACAATTCCCACAAGATCCTACTGTGCTTTGTCCTTGGGAACATTTGTGGTCTTTAGGTATTTCCTTTGACTGCAAATATTAAAATATGCCATGGAAAGAAAACTCTTTTTGGAAGGATGAAAAAGTGCTTTTGCCAGAAATCTTTAATATTTATTTGAAAGCAGGTTGAGTGGGAATATTTTGGCCAAGCTCCATGGTGGCTTCTTGAAGAAGATACTGTAGAAAGCACTGCCTAGCTGGTGTGAGTATTGAATTGTCTTCCAAACACGTAAGTGTAATAAGAAGTGTTGTGATAGAAGATACCTCTCTTTTGGAGAGCATAATTTTCCATAGAATTATATAGTGGTTTGGATTGAAAGGGACCATAAGGAGCATCTCGTTCCAACCCCCTGCCATGGGCAGGGACACCTCCCACTAGAGCAGGTTGCTCAAAGCCCCATCCAACCTGGTCTTGAACACATCCAGTGATGGAGACTCAACAGCTTCACTGGGCAACCTGTTCCAGTGTCTCGCCACTGACACAATGAAGAACTTCTCCCTAATTTCTAATCTAAATCTACCTTCTATCAGTCTGAAGCCATTCCCCCTCATCCTGCCACTACAAGCCCTTGTAAAAAGTCCCTCCCCAGCTTTCTTGTAGCCCCCTTCAGATACCAAAAGGCTGCAATAAGGTCCCCCCGGAGGCTTCTTGTGATTTATTATATTGCAGATCAGAAGCTGAAAACTGAAAGGAGGTTTGCTTAATTTTCCTTCATCCTTTCTAGAGTGGTATCTGCAAGGGGAAGGACAACCTCCTCTAAATTTAGTGCCATGTACAAGTTAAGACATTGGATATATTAATGAGGAACAAACATGGTCAAACTGTCCTCCCCTCCAGGCTTGATCATTAAATGAAGGCAATGCAAATCCCTTGACTGGCAGCACTGCTGAAAACACACAGAACCTCCCAGGCCCTCCTTCCCTCTGCTCAAATTTATGACTGACTTCAGGTGTTTCTCAGACTGAACTATATGAGACATCAGAATCATC
>JANHFX010014653.1:20712-41371 GCA_027560015.1 Chloroceryle amazona
CCTCCTTCCCTCTGCTCAAATTTATGACTGACTTCAGGTGTTTCTCAGACTGAACTATATGAGACATCAGAATCATCACGACTGAAGCAAGTGTATTGCTTTAGGGTTAAAAAAAAATCAGGAAATCCCATTCCCTGAATGTAAATAAATAAGAACTACCAGAATATCCTTGTGAAGCAACAACACTGAAAAAAAAAACACCATTTCCACATTTCCCTCAGAGCTCTTTGAGACTGGAAGATGAGAAATTATATGAGGCATCACAATTTCACTCTGACAGCAAAAAGGGATGCTGGCAGTGGCAGAAAGGGATCCTTGACCATGATTCATGATATACAACGCAGGCAAGTCCTCTGTGAAAGCATGGCTCAAACATGCTTGCCATACTGTGATGCAGTGAATACTGTGCTGGTCACAGAATGGGAATTTCATGTCTGCAAGGACCAGAAGATGGTGTTTCCATCCTAATGATACCCTCTGGAACTACTGTTAGGTGGTTCAGGTGAATACAGGCCTAGCTGGGGCACAGAACCTCTACCTGCTTGGGCTTCCAATGTTCTCCATGTGTTTTCCAGCCAAAATGAGATAACAACATCATGACTTGTCATTACATTATTCTTGTCTGGAGATACTAAAAACTCACCTGGACACAATCCTGTGCAACCTGCTCTAAGTGCCTCTGCTTTAGCAAAGGGGTTGGATGAAATGATTTCCAGAGGTCCCTTCCTACCCCTGCCACGCTGGGATTCTTTGACAGGAGATGATGTTTTGGCCATTAAGTGATCATGAAATCTCTCTCCTTAGAAAGGGGGGTGCTAAGACTCACATGAATTCTGCATAGGGCAATTGAATCGCTCTGTGTTCCGAGGGGTCCTCTGTAAGCCAGGCTCGAGTATGCCTCTGTTAATATTGACAGATGGTTATCTCACTTTTCTCATAAGGACATCCACTGATGGAAGCCCCAGGTCCTTTCCAGGAAACTCATTCTAATGTTTCCCACTTTTCAGCAGCAGAAAGATCCTTTTAGTATCTCAGGAGAGCACAGTATTCTCAAAGGGTCTGTGTCTGGAAGAGCTGTGTAAAGGAGGGTGTGTTTCTTGGATGCTTTCTCTGTCTAGGAGGTAAAGAGAGAAGTATTTTTATTACAGCTTTTAAGTATTCCCTTGTTTCCAGTCCATACAGGATTCCTGGATCTGCAACCTATCTCCCAGTTACCCCAAAAAGCACTCAGAAAAACAATAAGCACTGCTTAATTTCCACTTCTCATAACAGTCAACTAACTTGATTAAGAATGGCCATACTTGGGCCAGGTCCCCTCTGGTTGCTTTTTATTCTGGCAGTGATTTGATTCTTGGAGAATCACAGCGCAGAAAGCGGCCGATATGGATGGGCTCTATCATTCCAGAACTACTCGAAAGCTTGCTGAAAAGAGATGGACCGCAGCCATGAAGTTATAAAACATAAGATTACTTCTTCCAGGAAATATCCCAAGACAGAACAAACTGCTCAGTCAGCACTTTCACTATGATCTGAGGAAGAACAATTTGGTCTTTCCCAGTTTCCCTTTGATATTCACAGAGATTGTAAAGAGCCGACAAGCTTCAGGAAAAGGGATGAGGTCATGAACATCCTGTAAAGGTCTCTCTGGCAGTCATCTCAAAAAACATATCAAAAACACTGACATGTAAATTGACTTCTTGGAGATGCCCAGCACCTGCCTCCTGTAGGTTTCATAAGAAACCACGAGATCTCTGACTGCTGGGTCTCTGACAGCAGCATCCCACTGGTGCCCCTGGTTGTCAGGATACGGCTCTGTCTCCCATGGCCAACTGGGATGTTGTCCTCTGACCTTTTATTTCCTGGATCAGAGGAGAAGACGTCAGATTTCTGGGTGGGGAAGGGAGTTAATGTTAAGTAAACCTAATCTACAGTCTAAACCTTGCTCCGTGGGTTCAAAGAGCATGTCGGGGAGGGTTTGGGACACAGCGATAGCTCCACAACAGCCTCAGATGGGACTGGTCTGCTCTTTACAATGGTAAAACACATCCTGGCCTTGGCAGTGCCTGTCACCATCACATGATAGGAAACAGATTTTCTGCTGGTGCTTGTAACCCAAGCCTTTTCCATTTTTAATCCCTTGATGACAAATACATCTCTAGACTTCCAAATTGTGCCTGTCAGCTTTATTCATTATATTTCTAAGGTGTGTCTGAACAGTGGGATCATTATTCCACTTTTACTTATTGCTGGAAAACTTTTTCTTAGTGGGACAAAGCAACTTTTGGTTCTCCCTTGCCACAGAGATGCACTAGACACGCTGGCTACGTTTAGGAGGGACTGAACATAGCAGCACACAACTTCCCTGTCCAAGGGCAGAAAGGCAAGCCCTCAATTTCTTGCCCATTAAAAAACTTCTTGCTGGGATGTGTACTGAGCCTAAGGGCTTTCTGCAAGGAAAAGTGAATTCGTATGAGCAATGGAGTACAGAAAGGACTAATAGGACTCCCTGGAAATGGAAAATTGAGTGTTTGGAATGATAGAGGAATTTTTGTCTTGTTGTAATCTACCAGTGCTGCTGAGATGTAGCTTGGGGTTTAATCATGACTAAATTAGAACACTGAAGAGAAAAGCATAATAATAAATCAGTCTAAGCTAGTCATAAGTTAACATGTAAGTTAAGAAAAGCTTCCTAATAACAAGAGTGAGGTCCTGGAAGAATCTCCTCTGGCAGTAACAAGGGAAGACAAGCTAAGTGTGGAAAAGGTGGAAGACATTGTGTTGCCTTAACAGAGCTCCAAGGATTTCAGTTTTAATTCTGTGGTCCTATCAGGACAACCTTCAGCTCACCTTCCTATGACCACTCCAGAGTGTAAGATAAGTCATACAACTGATGAAACAATTGTGATTCTAGAATGATTGGGGTTTTTTCTTCAGTTTTAGGAAGATTTCTGGTTGTTTTGCTCTGATTTCTGGGGTTTGTTTAGCTTTAGGAGGGAGGGTGAAACATGTACATAAAAGAAGAGTAAATTCCTTTTCTGATTAATAGTATGGGAAAAATATAAGACAGCCTCAAAATGTAATTTACTGGTGGTGTCACTAACTGTTGTCTTCTGTCAGAACAGATCTGAGCTCGTGTTAACAATACAAGATAGTCAGGGATCCTATTGTGCATCTTCACACTCATCCAAACTTGAATCCTGGATATTTTAGAGAACATTAGAGGTGCTTTACTGGTACCTCAATAAGCATCCTGAGGGGCTTACTGGGTGAAGCTCCATGACCTGTGCTGATCAGGACAATCAGATTGAACAGACACAAGAGTGTCTATGTAATTATGAACTAAATCAAGCAACTTAATCTTACAATTCCTCCCCTCAGTTATTAAGGTTCATTTAAGACCATTAAGGACTCTTGCCCTTTCTGTTACCAGTATGGAATCTTTCCAAAACTTTGCTTTTCTTGTGTCTGTAAATCATCTTCTCATGTCTGACCTAAAATGTGTTGTGTTCTTTGAATTTTTTCGTATATTTGTACCACCAACATCTTTTAGTATACATAGATTTCTGTCTTCCTAATATTTACATCTCTCAGGTACTCTAGAATAAGCAAAAGCAGTTTCCTCATCAGTCTTAAAGCCTTCATGGCATTTATTGCAGTCTGAATGGAGTATTTACGAACAGGCGCCATCAGAATTATATTTCCTATTTTAAAGAATAAGATTTTTGTAAAATTTTATCTGTCTGACATATTGCTGCCCTGTCTGTTGTATGATCCAGCCTTAAAAATGAGGTTTACTTTTTCTTGCTTGTGTTGACAGCATCACATTCATTCTGCAGCTGACAACCACATCCATATTCTCGTCCTTCTCGGGTGCTTTCAGTGGTTGAGCTACAACCCTGCTGCAGAGTGAGGTGTTCTGATGATAGAAATAGGTCAGCAGCTTTCCTTAGCACTTCCCATCCAGTCCTAAACCAAACCTTTTTAATGTATGTTACAAAAAGCTCACAAATTGGTTGCTTCTTAATTAAAAATAATGTCACTGGATAGTTTCTGTGCTCATCAATTCCTGTGCGTCCACAGTTCACCCATAAATATGATCCCTTTTTCAGTCCTCCTGATGCATGTGGTCCCCACTTCTACAATTCTCCTGTAGACTGATTCCTTGTGGCTTGCTTGAAGAAAGCAATTAAGTACCCAGGAGAAAAAAATGACTCTGCTTTGCTGAGCGTATGATTCAAGCTGATGAGAGCTATGAGGAGGATCAAGAATTGGGAGAAGTAAGGATGATTTTACTTACAAGTGTTGTGATTAGGTTAAGCAGGAAAGAAAAATAAAACAGAGTAGTCCTTCATAATAAACTGCCAAAGAAGAAAGCAGCTGTTCTTTCCACATTTAGCTTTAATTAGGCAAGTGGACATATACATGTCAGCAGGAAACTCAGTGAATTCTGTGACTATATTTATATACTTCTGTCAGTGGTGCAAACAAAATATGAACAAACAAATAATAATTCAACATCTTGTTAAATTCCAGGGAAGTGGTGGAGTCACCATTCCTGGAGGGGTTTAAAAGCTGTGTAGATGTGGTGCTGAGGGATGTGGTTTAGTGGTGGACTTGTCAGTGTTGGGTTTACAGTTGAACTCAATGATCTCGAAGGTCTTTTCCAACCTAAATGATTACGATGCTAAATTTGTGACAATAAGTTTACAGCCATTAATGTCCCATTTGCTGCCTACTTCTGTTTTTTGGTTTCCTTTTAATGTAAGGATATGTGAGAGGGGGTCCTTGTGATGGACTCTTCAGCACCTGAGTAGTCTTTTTTGGGTTGGATTCACCCAAAATTCAGACCTCTGACTTGTAGATGTCTAAACCACAGCCAGTCATCCTGTTCTCCTAGTTAATATTATTGGAGAGGGAAAAAAAAATCACTTCCAGAGAGCAGCTTCTTAAATTTATGGTGGAATTGCCTTCATTTGTTTCCCTTCATTGGCTTTAAATGAAGTTTGGGGTAGGTGGCTCAGACTCATATATCTCACTTTAAAACTCCTAACCCAGACCAGATTAACCCCTGCCAGGAGGTGCATGCCCTGAATTTCAGACTCTCAGCTGCTTTATGGTAGCAACCTCAAAGACCCCTGTGATTGCACCAAACCCATGGGCTCATGGGGGGTAAAAGGGCTGTGACCCTGTTCTTGCTGTGAAAGGGTTTGAGGTGGGAATTCCAAGTGTGACCCTCCTGCTGAGCATGTTCATCTTTCAAAAGCACAGTGTTTGGTTCTTTTTTTCTCCCAGAAGACATGGTTAAATTAATAGATTAAAAACCCCTGTATTTGGCCACTGTGATTTCTCTGACTGCAATGGAATTTTAGAAAGCAGGGAGAAAAAAACAAAACAAAACAAAAGAATGAGAGGGATTTGAGAAGAGTGGCTGTTTGGTTTTACTTCTCATGAATTATGGTTCATTTCCTTTGAAGTTCTGCTGACTTTGTGCCACAGTGAATTACAGTGAGTTAATTCCTTTTCCCCTTGCCTTCTATGAAGGTGCACTTTGCTTTGCCTTCCTTTCCTCACAACACCACCCCAAACTCACCCATCGCCTCCTCTCTGGCTCACCCTGCTTCATGTGAGAGGAGAAAGCAGTTTCAGCCTTCAGCCAAGAAGTGGCTCTGGACTTGACAGGATGGATAGATAGATTTCTATTTAAAAATAAAATAAAAGAGGTGGAGGGAGCAAGGGAAAGAAGGTGTCTTCTCTGTTTTATGGGAAACAGACCTTTGCAGAGCTTTCCAAGGGAAGATTGTGGACACTTTTTCCATTTAAACTGCTCTACATCAAAGACTCTGGAGAAAAAGAAAAGCACACCACCAGCAAAACAACACAGTGATAAAATGCTCAGGGTTTTACAGGCCTTTAAGTAAGACAAATAAAATCAAAACCCAAGCAACCCACCACTAGTTAATATTACAGCTGATGTGACTTAGGTTTAGCTACAGAGCGTAGCAGTAACGCAGGCTCTTCTGCACGGCCAGGCTTATTTCTGAACAGAAGGAGAAGTGTGACTGTGTTTAACCTTTCCTCTGTGACTGCTCCTGAAATTAGATTTAATATCAACACAACTCTGTGTGTGATTTGCAAGCAAAGCAAAAGTCAGCTCTGTCTGACTACCAGGAGGCAGACAACTAATACAGTGGATGCTTTTTGAAGGTGATTTGACTTACCTCTGTGAGCCAGTGAGAAGAATCACTGGATGTTTAGGAGGACACAATAACTGCCAATGGGTATTTTCATTATTTTTAGCTGCTAGGTGCTCTGTGGAAAAAGGAGGAAAAGGGAGGAAGAGGAAAGAAAGGTAGACTTGTGGAAAAGGCTTTAAACCGTGCAAAGTCAACACTGGGCTGAGCAGTAGAAGAACAGATTCAGCCAGGGACACAGGACACATTTTATTCACTTATGACATTCACTTTATTTTTCCCTTCTTGGTGCAAAGGTGTCAGTTCACTGCAGCTGAATCCAAAGACCTTTTCAGATTCACAGCCGACCATATTGAAGGAAGGTATTGAGCACAGATACAGGGATCACAGAAACTAAAACTCTTGCATCCCACTTACTCCACCTTGCCAACGAAAAGTCTGTATATGACACTTTAAATCAGATGAAGCCCAGATTCTGAGGACTGGGGTGGATTCAAGGATTTGTGTTGTTTCTCTGTATCTGCTATGTATTTGCTGGGTGAGCTTTTCCTGTTTGTTCTTCCAAGTCTTTGGACTTGTTATGTTTCCCCACCATAAAAAATCCAGTGTACACGGGGAAAAAAAAAAATAACCACCAAAAACCAAGGAGTAAAAGATGCTACTGAATTCTGTCTTCCAATAGCAGGCTACCAGTGGGTGGTATAGTGCTATTACAACAGCTGTTGATCCTACTCAAGGGTATCAATGCAAATTCATGTTCTGGACATATCCACTTTATCTGCATAGTGATGAACGATGCACTGTAGAATCAAGCCTGGCTTTTCAGGTGAAGCTATAAGGATCTTCAAATTTTAGCTGATAAAAGCTTTGATCATGTTCCTGGTATGCTGAAATTCATCCTGATTTTACACTGTGGTACAAGCCTGACCGGCTCATCATTTCTAATTGAATCGTATGCTCAGGGAAGGGAGATTTGTGTAAGAGAAAATGGAATAAGTCAATATAATTGGAGTAGGTCCACAGGAGGCCACAAAAAAAAAAGGCCTGGAACGTCTCTCCTGCAAGGACATGCTGAGAGAGTTGGGTTGTTGAGACTGAAGGCGCCAGGGAGACCTCATAGCCTTTCAGTACTTAAAGGGGGGCTGCAAGAAAGCTACAGAAGGACTTCTTAACAAAGGCTTGTAGTGCTAAGACTAAGGGTAATGACTTCAAACTAAGAGGGTAGATTTGGATTAGAAATTAGGAACAAGTTCTTCACTCTGAGGGTGGTGAGACACTGGCACAGGTTATCCAGGGAAGCTGTGGATGCTCCATCACTGGATGTGTTCAAATCCAGGCTGTACAGGGCTTTCAGCAACCTGGTCCAGTGGGAGGTGTCCCTGCCCATGGCAGGGGGGTTAGAACCAGATGATCTTTAAGGTCCCTCCCAAACCATTCTAGGATTCTATAATACTATGACAATCTGTTGGGTCTGTTTAATATTTTTGTCCTTATGCATTTCTGTCTTGAAGTTTTGAAATGCAGCTGCTGACACAACCTTCCTGTGTATGACATCTGCTCTCCAACTTTTACCTGGAGGGTTTGTCACAAAGGGTTAGTTTAATTTCCTGTCCCAGACAAGACTTGTTCCCAGGTCTGCCTCTTCTAGCTCCAAGCTTTTAACAAAAACAGGTCTCACTTTTGTTTTTTTTCCACTGTTTTTTAGAAAGGAGCAGTGCCAGGTATCTCATGGGAAGAGTTGTCTGCCTGTTTCTAAGGGCAAAACTCTGATGGATTTAATCCAGTTGTCTGTTATTTTGTCTGAGGTGCATACCAGTCATACTGGTACCTACTGTAGAGAGGATGGATATTTCTTAACTGAGCTACCTCTAAAGCAAGACACATTCTCAGCATGACTTCCCTCTATGTTCAAAGCCATTTCGCTCATTATTATTTGGGAGAGTGGGAGGGATGTCTTTGGGAGCAGGAAAAAAGTTCTTCAGGAGGAAGCTGCTCCCCCAGTCTGAACTGGAAGACACTTAGTACAGGTAAGTTTTCCAGAAGTGTGGATCCATCAGGCCTTTCCTAGCCCATCTGACTCCCTGGCAGCTGACAGCTTCCTATGTGAGGGATGTCTTGGTGTCCACCATGGTTTTCATTTTAGGATTGTAGTAGGAACTGAAGCAGTGTGTCTTATTTCCCTTGTCCATGAAAAGGGTGTTTGGGTGGAATATAACATTGTGGGAGGAGTAGGAGGTCAGATTAAATGACCTAAATCCATTTAGGCCTTAAAATCTGAGAAACTTGACTCAACATCTTCCTTCTGTCTTCACATCTTTCCATCGGGCTAATGTTTCCACAGGAGACTTTTCTACTCCTATCCTACATGGTTTGAAGAAAGAGCTAGAAAGAAACTTAAAAATACTTCTGCTAATACTTGACTCCATTGCCTTCTTTACTAATCTTATGCAAATTATTTTATTTGGCCGTCTTTTATTTACGACTCTGCCTACTGAATAAGATAATTCTTTCTTCACTGCAGAGACTTGGAGTTTCTCAGGATGGGGATGGCCTGTTGCGAATTACAAGATCAGTACTTAGCACAATAAAATGCTAATCTTGTGTGTAGAAGGGCTTCAACAATAATTACAGTTACAACGTGCAAACAGCTTCTTGGGAGGCTGCGGTGCTAGACAGTTGGCTGCAGGCATTTATCTTACACTTGCCTCTTGGGATGGAAAATGGGTGGGAGATTTCAACTCATGCTCTTCTTGACTTACCGTTGATTGATTCAGCAAACCTAATAGGAAACTAATAATCGTCTTCCAGGCTCTGGGATTGCTTAAGTGTTTCTGAATGTGTTTATGATGGGAGGTTGCATGCTAGAAAGATTTATTAGGCCTGGCAGAGTGCTCGCATGTTTGTTACATGATTAATACAGTTAACAGTTCTGAATCAACAACGTCCAAATATTGTCTCAGAACTTGCCAAGGAAAATCTGCAACTCCAACCCATCCAGAGAACAGTAGCGGCTTTTATACTGCTCTACTTTAGCATTAGCAAGTTGTCTTGCAGTGCCAGTGATGGTGGTATGGGCTGGGGGAGAAGGATGGAAATAGTCCTGGATGAAAATAAAAACCCATCTTCGAGATAAAAATCTGGAAGGGTGTGTGGAGGCGGATGAAGAGAACTGAACAGTTAAGACTGTGCTTGATTTAAAGACCTCATGGTTCCACTGTAACTTCTTCTGTTCCCCATCCTCTTTCAGAGAAGGAAGAAATTAACCCAGCTCAAATTGTGAGAAAAGTATCACCTGGCTCATAGAGGAAAGTCTTGTCCATGAATGAATATAGGAATTTTCCAGCCCATACACAGAAACTCTCTCTGAAGGTCTGCAGCTCAATATAGCCTGTTCCACTCAACAACCAAAACAATGGCTCCGTCTTCCTTTCAAGTGTAACTCTCTGCTGTCTGCCACAAAGAGCAGCACCAGCACCTCAGGGTAGAAATATTCACAGAAGACAGATCTGATTGTTTGTACCATGAGCACAAAACAGAAGCATTATGTTCGTGGCTTCTTGACCAAGATCCAGGGTATGTATTAGAGGAGGATCTTGACTGGCATCTGAAGTAGAGAGACCACTGCTTATTGTACCAATCCATCATATTTCATTGTCTTTACCTGGTGTTATCTGTTTGTTAGAGTTGTACATTGTTTGTTTCAGAGGCTGTATACACACATTCAGCTTTAAACATCAAGTTTTCCAACAAATCAGAGCACACAAGTGAACCTCATGGACATTTTTCTCTCTCACAGTCTTTGACTAACTTTAATATCATTTCCCAGGACAGAGGCAATTACCTTTGTCCTGGAACCTTATAGAAGCAGAGTATATAAAAGACTCATAATTTTTCCTTCTTTTTTTTCCTAGGTTCATGACAGACTGAAGTCAAATAGGATGGGGGTTTTGTTTGTTCAGCCTGGAGCAAAGAAGGTTGCAGGGACACCTTATTGTGGCCATTCAATAATTAAAGGGGGACTGTAAGAAGGATTGGGACAGTCTTTTTAGCAGGGCCTGTTGTGACAGGACAAGGGGTGATGGTTTGAAACTAAAAGAGGGGTGATTTAGACTTCAGAGAAGGAACAAATTTTTGATGCTGAGGGTGGGGAGAGCCTGGCCCGGGTTCCCAGAGAGGTGGTGGCTGCCCCATCCCTGGCACCATTTCAGGTGAGTTGGCCGGGGCTCTGATCAACCTGCTCTAGTTGCAGATGGCCCTGCTCCCTGCAGGGGGTTGGACTAGAAGCCTTTTAAAGGTTCCTTCCAATCCAAAACATGCTATGATTCTAAGGTTTAATATACAGGCAGCATGGACAGCCAGTTTGGGCATCAGAAAAACTGCAATATCCTCAAAACTGTTGAAACAGCCTGAACAGCAGCAGCAAAGCTGTAAATCTCAAGACAAATACACTAAGAACGTGTAAAAGAAACAGATATTTTCCTGTTGGCTTTGGGAGGGAAAAAAAAGTAAAGTCAAAGACAAATTTTGGCTTTGAGCCCACGCTGGGCACAACCTGTCCAAGGCCACACAGTGAGCCAATAGCAGAGCCCTTGTTGCAACCTCTGGGTTGCAACCAGTCCTCCCCACTGAGCGATGCTTTCTCTCACTGCCACTGCACCCATATAAATAACCCTGTTCTGAAGCTACCGTCCTAACACAGAGCTCAAGAAAAGGTCCAGGAAACTTTCCTAGTGCTAAGCTAATCAGGAAGCAAAGATTTGGATGGGCAGACGGGACCTCAGCTGACATTGGATGGTCAGGATTATTGTGCCGATTCCTCTCCTGTGGTTACCCACAGCCAATCAGGATCCAGGCTTATTAGAGGTATTTATTTTTTTTTTACAAGGGGTGATGAGGGGGTTGTATGAATGTTTTGTAAAGTGATACTGGGTTCCTATTTCTTTTGACCACCACATCCAGCTGCACAGGGAGCTGAAAAGCCACATGAACTGCAGTCTAAAGCCAAAACAACACTCCTTCTTTTTTCCTTTTGGAAATTATTTATGGGTATATTGACTACAACAATTCATATCCCTAGCGCTGAGCAAACTATGCAACAAAAGCAACCCATTCTCAGGTAGAAAGAGGCACCCAAGAGGCACAGCTATGTACCAGCAGACCCCTCCTATCTGCAACGTCAATGATGGGACACGCAGGGAGTCCCTGTCTGGTCATAGGATGTATCACAGACTGTGTGGAAATTTTAGAGCTTGGTAATCACCAGGTCTGCTCCTGCCAGCAGCCACACTGACAAGACTTTGGCATATTCAATACAGTGGAGTCCTGCCTTTCTCAGCTGTAGGAAACACCACAAACCTCCTTAGGACCTGAATATTTGTTGATGTCAATGTAAAAATTAATAATTCATAAAACTATCCTGTTAAACACCACCACCTCCTCTCACATTTATGGATATCTGCAACCCCACCAATTAATCTGTATGTCTGGAGGTGTCCATATGACAAAATGTGATGGATTTCTGGAGTGCCGGAGACTTTTAAAAGTATTTGTCAGTAGGATGTTGTGGTTTGGATAAAGTGTGCTACAGTGACTCTGGAGACTGGAGCTTGAGTTTCATTCTGGGCTCTGGCTACTGCCTGTTCTGTTCCTTCAGTTTAGCTGAATGCAAAAGCCTGAGGACTCAAACTGGATGTAGTGCCAGCCATACAGTCTTCCCAGTGCCGTTGGCTGTGGAAGCTGGAATGCCTTGACCACTTCCCCCAAAAGAGTTATCTTTTGCATCCAAGCTGGGGAAAAAAAAACACAACAAAACGCACAACAAAAAGGGTGTTTCATCAAGGTCATTTAATTTCAGTCTTTGAAGAGCAGGCTGAGATGACTGTGCTGTCTCCCATAAATCACCTGGTGGTGACTAATTTTGTGGTCCTGTCAGGTGACACTGGCTGTCCTACATAGTGGAAGTTTGGATAACGTTACTTGAAACTTTGAGCTGGACCTGTTGGCCCCAGCATGCCCTGAGAAGGTGGTGGAGGGGTGTAATGAGGGAAGGTGCCTGTGACCCATGTACAGAGGGGTCTTCTCTGTTTTATCTGCTAATTTATCTGCTAATTGCTTAAGCTTTTTTCTTTTCCCCAAGTAAAAGCAAGAGTAAAAATGTCAAAAGAAACCTGATGAGCTGCACCACAAGATGCAACAACAGCCCAAGTCTTCCTCAAGTCTCTGAAATGAATGGCTCCCCTATACCAGGGTAAAAAGGACTGTAGCCAAACACCTCACAAGTAGAAGCTGCAGTTGACATGGGTCTTTCCTAGAGTCTCCTTCAAGCCCGTTGACCTGCAAGGTGGCCTCCCCAGGTAGCTTTATTCTCTGTCTTGTTCTATGACTCTGTTTTAGCTGGGTGCAACTGATGACGTGCAGTGGTTTATGTGCAAGGCTGTGGAGTAGGAGAGGTATAGGGGACATATATGTAGTTGTACATGGGATATAGGACCAAAGTCAGATGTGTGGATTTCAATCTCATTACATAATCGCAGAAGATCTGGAAGAATTTAAGCACTTAGGGAAAAATAAGAAAGAAAACAACGCCGGTAGAACAAAAGAAAACAGAAACTTTTTATTTGTTACATGTATTCCTGTCCATCCCAGTATCTGCCCTGGCATCTGGTTCAGTTACACATGTGTTCCTGACTGTGAGGGATGCAGAAATTCAGTGTATTTGCCTGTCAGTGAGACTTTTGCAATGCTTCTCCCAGACCAGAGCCCTCCTGCATCCTAAACTTCAGAAAACAAATTGCTGTCGGGTCAGGCTGGCCTGACAGTTTCCATTATGTTGTCTCATAAAAGTGAAGGACGGGTTTCATCACAGAGAAAAGAAAAAAAAACCCAAACAAACAAATAAAAAAAAACAGATTAAAAAAAAACTAGACATGAAAGGTGTTTTCTGCCCATTTCCATCGTTCAAGGGGGGCTTGTAAAGGGATGTTACACACTGTCCCAAGTGTCCTCTTTGTTCTTCCTTCTGCAGCTTCCTAAAACCCCTGGTGAAAGAGCCACAGCAGGTGTTGTAGGGAAATTAATTTTATTTTTATCAAGTGGGAAATTAAGGAAGAGGTCAGAAATTAACAAAATCTATCTCTTTTTTTTTGGTAAAAATAAGGTCCACAAGGATCACCGCAGACTATTGTCAGCTTTCCAGGTAGAACTTACACTGGGTCCCAAGGTTTGAAGAGTGGGATGAACTGATTTTGAAATATCTGGGCAAATGATGTATTTTATTTATTTACTATTGCTTTTTGAAACAAAGCCTACAGAGGCCACATGAACTTTCTTGTATTTACGAAAGAATCTTTCCTGGGAATAAAGGTGGTGGAGTTTACTGCCTGGGGATGCTGCAGCGTCCCCAGTGCTGGGGATTTCTGGCAGACATGATCATACATCTGTCAGGGAAGGCACAAGTGAGATTGTGTAGGAAAAGTGTCCCCTTGAGACCACTCCCAGCATTTACAGTATTGATATGTGTTTAGAAATGGCTAAAAGTCTCTATTGTAGTAGACACCATTACAAAATGTGTGCTCATTATCAATGAGGATGCAACTTTGCAATCTTCTTATATGCAGACTATAAAACTAATAAAGTAATAGAGGGGGGGGGGGGGGGTATTTATTTATTTTTTTCTTTAGAATCCATAGCTCTGCCCCAGGGAATTTCTTTTCCCATGGAAAAGGAACTTGTCTTTGATCCATGTTTTCATAACTGAAATCAAGGAGTATCTGATCAAATCCATGATCATCCCCTCTCTGTATCTTCTGTCCCTGTGTCTTTCTGTCTCTTTTTCCCTCAGACACCACCCCACAACCTATTATATGTCACCACTGGGACATTGTCCCTCCCTTCTCTGCTGTCTTAACCTACTTTTTCCTCTGCATACCTCCTTTTTAGTATAAATGCCCTTTTCATATTTATTCAGTGCATGAGAAAGACACCCCAGACATTCATTTGCCATCATGGTAATTTTCAAATTCTTTTCCTATATGTTCCTTGGTGTTTTGTATAATTATTTTTTTTCCTTACCTTTTTTTGTTATTCTTAAAATGGACTTTTCATCTATGTTTTAAGATGACTACCAAATGACCAATATTATAATATAAGCCAAATATAAGACTACCAGGAGAAAAAACATTCCATCAAAATAGCCAACTATAAAATTCTACAGATTATGTCACTAAAAACACCTTTCAAAGACAGAAAAAAAAATCTGTAACAATTAAAATGGATATTTATGCTGGGAATTAGTTAACAAATCTATATTTTGATTTTGATTTTGATTTTCTTTTTTAATGCTGATCTTCCAAGCTGGTTAATCACTTTGGTTTGTCTAACACTAAATGGCAATGATCCATCCAAGCTGCCTCTTTCAGTTGCATGTTTGACTGGGTGCTCTTCACTATTAAACTATTAAATCATTTCAGGACACTCCTGTATCAACTATAGAGATTTAGGTACTGTTGGTGATTTATTCCATCTGTCTGAGAGGAACTTCTCAAGATGCTCCTAGGAAGTGCTTCTCTCTTTCTTTGTTATCGGTGGAACCTGGTGAAGTAGCTTAAACTCCTAATTTGCTGTCAGCTCTCATTAGATGGGACACCTGATGCTGAAATATGGCTGAAGTAGAATATTCCTCAGCTTCACAAACCTGTTAATACCTTAAAGTCTATGTCTCCTTTGGATATATGTTTGAAACACAGCTGAAGGTTCTGAAAACTGTCTAGAACAAAACCTAGCTCCAGAGTCCACTTTATACAAACCCTCATTCTGACCTTGAAAAGTAGAGTTTAGCCTCTGGAGACCTCACAGCAATCTGCAGTTTGAACTGGGAACTGTATTGTAATGGAACTGCTATGAGAATTATCAACTAAATTACTTTATCCCCCCCTGGGGCTTAAAATTAGTGCATTCAAAATGGACTTTTAAAAGTGTATGTTCCCCTGTGCTTTAAATGTTCTGGATGCTCATAGTCTCTGACCTGTAAGTCTCACATTAGACCGTTTGTATGGAACAGTTGCTCTTTTAATAATTACAGCACAGCTGACATCATCTTTGGGAAATGCCCTGGTAGTGATTGGGATAGTTAAATCCATCATCACCATTCTTCAGTTAACTCACAGGCTGCAGCTCTTGGAGTTGGAATAAAACCAAAAGGAAGTGAGGGGAGAGCTGTACAGATGTTGTCTCATTAGCAGATGACTTGCTCATCTACATGCAAACACAAGGGATGCTAGCACAGCTCCATCCTCCTCACTAAAGCACCGGGCTAATATTTCCTGACAACAGCTTTGTCACTGGGGGAAGTTTCTCAGAGACCATCATTCACAAGTTACTACTCTCATTCTCCTGTAGCTAATGACGGTTTGGCTGCTGACAAAGGAAGTCCTGAAAAGGAGGTGAATCTGGCCACAGCAAGGACCACCTTTACCAGTGACTACAACAGTGCCCTTGGTGAGTAGGCAAGCTGGAGATGTCCATCTAAATCTAATCTAGCTGCAGTAAATCCTACCATCGTGGTTCTTCTTGTCCTCCTTCACTATAGACTTTGCACATGTGCTTCTGGATTAGAACCTGAATGGCGCTATTGGAAGAAGTCATCTTGGTCATTCATTCAGAGTAGAGAAACCTGAGTGCTAGAGGTAGAAATAATTACAGTTGCCTGAGAGAAATAAAAGCAAACAAACAAAACAAAACAAAACCACCAACCAAACAAATAAAACAATTCATTACTTGATATCTGCTACCCAGGAGAGAGACAAAATTTCCACTCACTCCTGTTTTCTGCCAGAGTCCTACACACCCAGTGAGCTGGAATAGCATTAAGAATACAGATTTTTTTCATCACATTTGTGATGTTGGCATGACAAGAGACTAAACAACAAGGTTCTGCCTTCAGGGTGTCCTGATTATCTGTCTCAAGGAGTCCAAGTGGTTGGATCTAAACAGTACTTTCCATCCATTCATATATATCCTTAAGGAGTCATAAAAAATAATTATCATTTTAGGGGTGGGTGATGAGCATGCCTGTAAGAGGAAAAAAAATTATTCTCATTCATTTCCCAGACCATAATGGTCTCCTTGTGCAAAAAAAAAATAAATATAAAAATGAAAAATAAAAATTAGCCTCTGGAGTAATTCTAATAGCTCTCTACTATTTAGTTTGGGGAAAATGGCAGAATATTGGTCCCTAATTACAGCTGTTCCTAATTACTACCGTCTTCCAGTCTGGAATGGGAGGTTGCTCTGGCTCCTTCTTCCAGGATTGACTTTGAGGCAATTCCCTGTTTCATCCTGATTCTCAGGACATGGAAATATTTGTTCATTCATCTTCTTTCACTTGATGGCATTATGATTGTGGACCATAGGATTACATCCCCTTTAATATCATCTACAGGATATATTTATTCTACACGCACATATTTTTTCCAGCATGTAAGTCATAAAGTGAGATGCAACAGCTCCAATGTCATTAGAACAGCACAAAAATTACCCTGAAAACAAGACATTTAAGTTGCAAATATTGGATTGAAATCAGCTTTGGGGAAATGATACATTGTAATGCAAATCAAACCCAAATGTGACTTTGACTAGTCACCTATTTCCTAATATTGTGGAAACTACAGTTCACTCATTGATTTGGGCTGTAACTTGACTCATCAAGCAGGATATTTTTGCTGTTGCATCTAGGTATGTAGAAACACTTTGGGGTAAAAGCAAGCAATTCCTCCATAAGTATCATAACAAATTCTAGTCCTGTAGCAATATTGTGATATCACATTTTTTCTCTTACAGCAGCTGATGATGCTTTAAAATGTCCCAATGCCAGCCATGACAAATGAGTAGAGGGAAATGGTCTGAGTTAAAAGCTTGGATAACTTTGAAGCGGGGACTATTTCTTCCTGGTTTATGATAGCACACCTTCTATTAACATTTGTGATGTGATACAGGTGCCACCAAGATGTTGCAGTGATGATCAGAATCTTTTGTGACATCTATGACATGGTAAAACATAAATATGTTGATGTATGTTTATATATGTAATATATAATATATATTTCTTAGTACTTTTCTAAGGTTTTCAGATATGTGAAATAGGTAGTCACGAGCAAAATTAAGCCAGAAAAAGGTATTAAAAATATCTGTTTATATTCAAATAACGCATGCATGTGTAAAAACAACTGCATTTTGGATTTCTCTGTAAGAAATACCTAAATGCCATGGCCACTACTACACCATATCCTTAAGCACCGTACTAGACAGCTTTTAAATACATCCAGGGATGGTGATTCAACCACTTCCCTGGGAAGCTGTTCCAGTCTTTGATAACCCTTTTGGTAGAGCAGTTTTTCCTAATGTCCAACCTAAACCTCCCCTGGTGCAACCTGTTGCCATTTCCTCTTGTCCTACCAGCTGTGAATTGTGAGAAGAGACCGACACTCACCTCTCTACGACATCCTTTCAGGTAGGTGTAGAGAGTGATAAGGTCTCCCCTCAGCCTCCTTTTCTTCAGACTAAACAACCCCAGCTCCCTCAGCCTCTCCTCATCATGGGATCCTTCAAATGCCATCGGGTTGGCAAAAATGAGCATGGCCTACAGTAGATCAGCAGCAGTGAGAGTTGGGAAAGCTAATTCAAATGATGCTGGACACCTTTGTTCAGGCATAATGAAGCCCTTTGCCAATAGATTCAGTAGTATCTAATTAAGAATTTATGATAAAGTGGAGCTACAATCAACCATAGAATCACAGAATTAGAGAACCCAGGTGCCATTCCACCAGTACACAATTTTCACACTGTGCTTTTGTCATGTTTGCCAGTTCCAAGTAGCATGATGGATGAACTGCAGACATATATATTTAACCTACTGTCCTCATACCAGACTAGCTGTGGTTCCATCCTTCTTCCTTAGTGTAAATATTTTTTTAAAAAATCACTTTTTCATTATATACATAATAAAATGACACTCTTCTTGATGACTTTGAACCACAGAGAAGAGTTTAAATTAAAAATAAAGCCAAAAACCCAAAGAAGGAAAATTGGAAGATATTTTGTATTATATATATGCTTATTTCACAGTAATAATAACGGCTTGAAAATGCATCTCTACAGGTAAATAGAGAAAGAGAAAAATAAAAAAGCAATGGTTAAAGTTTATTTTCAGTATTTTTTAAACCATACAACTTTTTGGTCTTATTTCTGAACAATATATTTCTGACTTGATATAGATATACCTAATCTGAGAAAATTAAGAAACACCCACAACAATTATTAAAATTAATAGTTTTCTTCCTTTTTGGTGAGGAATTTTTTTTTTCTGTAAATTGTATTGCAACAATTTACCTTTTGGAAAGTAACCACTGAAAACGTTATTAAATTTGGAGAGAAGGGGACTCTCTAACTAACCTTTTTTTATTGCTTTTATTTAGTTCTTAATTCAAGGTTTGGCTGGGAAATACAAAGCTCTACTCCTACCTCTCCTCATACATATTTGTGTCTCCATTCAAAATTAAACAGGACTCTTTTAATGGCTGTAAAGTGTCCAGTTCTCATCCATGCTCTGGATCTTTGTGAGGTTTAGCTGACTGTAATCTGTAATCTGTAGGAAACAACCTACTGCTATTTATCATGGAGATCTTTTTGGAAGGATATCTGAGAGGAGGTTATCAACAGGGCAGAAGGACATATGAAGCTGGGATGATATTGCAGAACCTGTGGTAGTTTTCCATGCAATAAGCATCCA
Organism: Chloroceryle amazona; assembly: GCA_027560015.1. Taxonomy (NCBI): domain Eukaryota; kingdom Metazoa; phylum Chordata; class Aves; order Coraciiformes; family Cerylidae; genus Chloroceryle; species Chloroceryle amazona. The sequence continues at coordinate 39,688 of JANHFX010014653.1, forward strand.
GGAACTGAATTTCCAAAGAGCCTGGTGTAAGTTCTTTCCTTATTTGAAGCTTTCAACAAGGGAAAAAGCGATTCTCTCTTAAACTCAGGAATTCAGATCAGCTGTTGGACTAAGAAGTGTGGTTGTCCAAGGTCCTCTATGAATTTCTTTTCTATGGACCTCTAAAGGCAACTAAAATAGGGTGGGATGAGTCTGAGTCTCTGCCAGTAGAAACTACATCAAAACAGCACTTCCAAAACCCCTATGATGAGCATCATCAGAGCACTTCAGCTATAGTGGAACAACAGCTAAATCCTGTGGGGATATAACTGGTGGAAAATGGTGGAAATGACAGAAAATTCCACGGTGTTCGCAAGGTATGTCTAAGATTGTGTTGCCTCAGTGCACAGTGCTGTATGAACACACAAGGAAAACAATTTGAGCTCTGCAGTGGAACTACAATGCAACAGCAAAAGGAAGGAATCAAGAGAGTTACCCAAGGTCACACAATGAAGCAGCAGGAGAGTGAAGAAATGGGACTTGCACAAGTGAAATCCCAGTTTACTGCTGTATCCATTAGCCTAGATTGATTTCCCTTCTGGTTTGGGGTTTAGAAATTAAAATTACCTTGACTATTTATCCTTCTCCTGAGTCATCCATTCACCAACCATTTCTTTCTTCTTTGAGCCATTCTCTTTCTCCTTTGCCATCCAACCACCTTCCCCTTCAAATCCCCTGAGAAAGGTGCCTGAGGATTAATGGAAAACCAAGCTTTCATAAGCTGTTCTCCTGCAAATGGATTTAATCCAGGCTCTCAATAGCACCCAAAAGTGTATTTTGGGATGTAATTACAAGTGATACACTCCACAGAGAGCTCATTTATTCTGAAAGAAGTATGGAAGACCTGTTAAGCAAGATGTTTTCTCTTTTTTTTTTTTCTTTTTCTTTCACCTGACACCACAACATCAGGACACAAAGCTGCAGTTTGACTGAAAATAATGAAGTGAGATGTTCCATAAAGTTATTTCCAGCTGATGGACTACATACTACATAAATATACAGGAAACTCCCAGAGGAAACCAGCAGGTCACTCAGGCTTGCATCAGTTTCAGTCCAGCAGTGTATGGGACATCCACACATCTCTTGTAAGGGGAGCAGTTTCCATACAAGATATGCAGATGTTAAACTTTTTATAGACATATTTATTTTGTATTTTTTGCTTGCTACCAGGATAACACCTACTGCTGAGTTCAAGCAACCATCAGCTGAAGTAATTATTTCAGCCTGCGAGGATGCAGTCTTGGGGTCAGGTAAGAGCATGGGAGGGAAAGTGTTAAGCAAGAAACTCTTGTGAACTTGATTTTTCATGGAGGAGGTTAAAATCAGAAGTGCCAGCAGAGTTTTTGTGGAAAACAGACAGATTCAGGACATTTTGCATCAGATTCAGAAAGGTCAGCATTTCTGGCAACCGGTGAAGCTGGTGCTCTGATTCAATGCAAACAGAATCATTTCTTCCTCGGGCTCCCCGCTGACAAATTCAGAGGAGTTTGGATTTGGATGAAGAAAGTGTCTCAGGAAAAACAAGACCTAGCCATTCACTTTTGAACTAAACCTGAACTCAAACTGGACTTGGATTTGAATCTGGAGAAAGCTTAATTCCTTTCCTTTCCTTTCCTTTCCTTTCCTTTCCTTTCCTTTCCTTTCC
>JANHFX010014654.1:0-23226 GCA_027560015.1 Chloroceryle amazona
ATCAGGCTGTCAGGAGAGGGGTCCTAGCTTCCCGTACATCGCGATATCTTCCGGCCGCCAGGCCCTAGCCAGCAACAGAAATCAAAGTATAATGGATTGCTGCTGAGACACAGGCAATTTTGTCTATTACAGTGATGCAGAATATATGAAGTACGATTATTTTCTTTATCATTAAAAAATGGAAAAAGGGCCTAAATATTTACATTTAAAATTTAAAATGTCGTAAGAACAATATTTGGTCAATCAATAAGGGGTGAAAATCTTCCTTAATTTACCTGCTTGCAGAGATAAAGTTCGAAAGAAGACTTGACAGCATCTTCAAGTGAGAACACCCATGTGAACCTAGGCTTAGTGCCACTTGCTATTATATCATTGATAATATAACAATGTCTTGTGATAGACAAGTTAATCGAGTGTGATTACTATTAAATTATCTTGCTCTGTGTGCAAGATGCATAAATGCATCTTCAGCTAATACAAAGTGATCTTATAGGGATAAGAAGTATGATTTCTGTTTGTTTTAGAATGGTTTCCTGGCCCCTATCCTGTAATCTGAATCTTTTTACTACCAGTATTTTCTGTATTTGTATTTTCTACTTGCAAAAGCTTTGTGTGACTTGAACATGCACAGACTGCAATGGATACTGATATTTGCAGAGCTACTACTTATAATCTTATTGCCCCTCTTAACAGTACCTTTTACTATTTCTAACATTATGTATTATTATCATACATAGAATAGAATAATTTAAGACTGTGATATGCTTAAGCCTACAAACATAGTTAAATATTAGGTCTGAGGGTATCAGAGTTAGCTGGTAGAGGAATATTCACCCCATTCTGCACACATTTATAGCTGTATTCTGGACTGTAGGCTTATCTTCTACCAAAAACATATTTAAGTGCTCTGATATTTTTCTAAATACTTTAGGAAACAGTAACAAGCAAAGCCTAATCTGCTATGATTACCTAGACACTGAAAAATATCATACATGAAAAATTGTCTGTAACTGTGACAAGACTGATTTACAATCTTTTGTTGTTGTTGTTGTTGTTTGGTTGTTGTTGCGTTGTTGTTGTTGATGTTGTGGTTTTATACAAAGTATGTTCTTATCTCTTTGAAAGAATAAAATGCCACATACAGACAACAGTGTTTTTCACTAGCCATATTTGCAAACACTACTCCGGACATAATGCTATTATTCCTTGAATTTATGTTCTTCAGAGTTCACACTGATTCTAGAAAGTAGTTGCTCAAGAAAGTTAAAAGCTATCAAAAATAGGTTAAAAATAAAACCTTTGTACACTCCAGACTATCAAAGCTTTTGACACTTGCATAAAGCCATTCAAGTAACACTGTTTTACAGGTCACAGGAATATGCAGAATGTGAAGGCTGCAGAAGAGAGTGTCAGCAGCCTGAGTCAGACAGGTGGAACAATGAAGATGATGATATGCCCCACAGGATTTCCATTCTACCTAGAAGTAACCATGCAAAAATTTCTCTTGTTTCTTTAGAATCATAGAACCATAGAAATGTCTAGATTGGAAAGGACATGCATGACCATCTAGTCCAATCATCAAGCTAACACTAACAAGTCTACCCCTTAAATAATATCCCTAAGCAACCCCAACATTATAGGCTAGCTGTTCTGTATATGTACACAGCATTAATCCCTTGTTTAGAAGCTAAGAACTTGCTCCTTGTGTCTCAAAGACCAGAGCACTCAGGACACAATTTTTACCATTGATATGTATGAAGGCCATCAAATTTTTGCAACATCCACGTGAAGTGGATCTCCTACAACAGGAACTCTCCAGCTCCATTGGAGAACTGCTAGAAGGAAGGAACATGAGTCTGGATATAGTTAACTGAACCCAAGGAGGGCAGCTCTGCTGGCTATCACCCACTCACCACTACTCTGAGCAAAAGGATAAGCACTTTTTTTTTGGGGGGGGGGGGTATATTTCTACCTTCTGGTTTGACTAAAAGGACAAATTCCATAATTCCTCTGCCTCAAACCACTGTTTTTTACCAAACAAGCTACTGTTTTTAGTCTACATGGTAACAAAAGCTTTTCAGTTTTCCCAGTAGAGTAGTGATATTTGTGTAGATATAAATGTTTATCCATCTTCTTAATCTATCAAGTTTTGGATCAGAACATATACTTCAGAATGAGCTAATTAGTAAAACTGAATCCTGATTTTGGTGCATCAAAGATACTTCACATCATGGTCATGAAGGGAAGTGTGGGGTAAGATGAGAATAACGTAAGGTATTTTCTTGCTTCAAGGAGGAATAATTTACAGTGCTTATACCTAGTAGTGGGGTGTGGACTTTCCTGTAATTTTCAGGAAAGTGTTGGAAATATGAAGATGTGCCCAGAGTGTCCAATACCAATATAAACTAGCATTAAAGTTCACAATTCTGCAAGGATACTTTATTTAGAACACTCTGTATTTAGAAACCGTTTGAGGCAATAACTTGCAATAATTGGATCTGCTTCCAAATTACATGAAATAAGGTGCTAGTTGTATCCATGGTGCTGATTTATTTTTCCTTCTGATATGAACATAAGCAAGCCAAAAATATTTTTTTCACATTCCATTTTCACAGTATAAGCATCAAAATGTACTTAAGTACTGCAGTTACCTAGTTTTTAAAGCCAAGGAACAATCATAATTAAAAATGCCTTTGCTTTTTGTTGATATATAGGCAGAACCTTTGCTTCCGGAGATGAACTGACTCAGTTAATTAACTTTAAACCATCACCTGGAGTAGGTCCAAGGACTGGCATCACACGTCTTATTCGAGGCCTTCAGTTGAGGATTGAGAACCAAGAGGTGTTGAAGGAATTTATGGTAAAGTGTGATTCCTTTTTAAGATCTGAGTGTTTAGCAGAGCTAAGAAAGTGACTTTTAGCAGCCTTCTGCATACTGTATGGGAGACCAACTTGTATATCTTTATCGACTCCACTTTCTCATAGAATTGCTACAGCCAGAATGGGGCTTCTGCTCTGCTGTTTGGGTGATCCTACGGTATTTGGATCTCTCTCTTTCCACACAGGTCAGCTTACACTGTTCCCTGTCCAAAGATACTGCCAACACGGAATGAAAAATAAATAACACACAAAAGTAGAGTATGAATCACTTTATTCGAGACTGACTTCTTCCTATTAGACCCTCAGTTCTGCTGAACATCTGCCTAAGAACTATTCTAGAAGCCGCTCTAAAGCAAGAAATGCAAGCTGCTAGGGCTTTGCTAATGTTGAAATACTTAGATGATGAAAGTAAAATGTTTCACACAGTGTTGCAGTGATCCATGGAACTCATTGCCACAAGATGCTGTTAAGGTCAGGAACTTTGTGAAATTAAAAAGAAAAAGTAATGTACCTCCATAAATAATGAAAACACATAATTACATCTCATGGCACATAAATCATGAGAAAGTGTATAACTAGGAGAGCATATAAAATCTCTTGTTTTGGGATATAAACAGAGTACTCAGTTATCAATAAATTTCCAAAGAACGGATGAGTTTATAACTCTTCAACACAGTACCAAAATTTTCTTGAAAGGATGTACTCATTACCAGTGAAATAGATTCCTACCACTTTTCCATAGTAATTGCAATGTTATCAGGTTCTTTCACATGCCTTTTTATCTCTGACTTTCTGAATACAAAATCTCATAGGCTCAAGAGTATAGGATTTGCTGACTTTCCCTGTAGGCTCAAGGGTATGTATTAATTTCATTTCATTCACGTAGGCATAGCATACTGTGAGCTGAGTTATGCATCTGCACTGGAAATGTAAAGATCTAACAGGGAAAGCACTGGTTACCAAAGCCAATGGATATTTTACACAAATAAAAGCTGTAGTAACTGATGAAGATGTTGAACTGTCACACACATTTCAGTCGATATACACTGTAGAGTGGCATAATGTGAAGGCTGAGCATTGTGCAATGCATACCAAAGAGGTAAAAGAATAAAGAAAAGTGAAGGAAACTCAAAACTGTAAATGAAATTAATTTGCACATTCCTGCTGCCAGCTACACTTCATTCTGTTCCCCAACATCTGCTATGAAGTACTTAATGACCATATGATTTGCACTTAACATTATTGATGTTGTTCCCTATATATCCATCACTTTCTCGGTCACTGAAAAGTATTTACGGACATTCACTATCTGGTAACAGTGCATTAGTTGGTTCTTTAGTCAGTATGTTATCAATTAGGAGTGCTGACATTTGGCCAGGACAATATTTCAAACATCTATTTTATATCAATATACAATATACAAGGGATGAGGATGTGGGTTGGAAATCTCACTTGAAAACCCAATAAATTTTGTGCAGGCTGAAGAAAATACAAAGTAATTTGAATTATTTGCTAGAAGTCTAGAGAATGATGTACTGATTCTGTTCTGTAAGAAATCTATTTGCCAGTCTTAGGTCACATGTAGCAGTGAAGTTTGCTCACACTGACTCTGTAAAGTTTGTCTAAAAAGTATGTGAACAACATAGATTGACTATTTCTCTTTGATTTAGGCTTTAGAACATGCAAAACCCATAGATGACTGCAGAACTGGCAAAGCACCAGAAAACCTGGGTAAAAACAGATACCGAGACATTCTTCCATGTAAGTTTTTTTTTTTTACCAATGTGAACACACCTTCAGTGTATGTTCTCGTGTTACTCACATAACAAAGACATGAGAAAACAGAAAAACAGTTATAACAATGAGATGCAGGAGATTTTTTCCAGAAGAGGTATAGGTCTCATAGGATGTCTGTATTGCACAATATGTAATTTTGTGAAGTATCATTTTCCACAAGGCAGGACTTGTTCAGGTAGGGGGCCAGTTGTCTTGGTGTTTCCTTCCCTCTGCCTCATAGATAATAATCTGTGGACAACTGTAACTTGAACTACAACAGCAGTTCTTTAAATCTATTTAAATGTGCAGATATGTCTACTTCTTGTGACACAGTGGAATTCTGAAAAGTACAGTGGAAATTATGGAGTTATGTAGCTCTTAGAAATACAAAGATTCTTTCAGAAGTATTTGAAAGTAGAATAACTACCCAGAGCTTTCATGTGCTCACCTCTGATCTGAGTCAGAAACAAGTTTTATCACCAATGAGAAGTCATTTTAAAGGAAAGATTTGAGTCCAAGAGCTGAATGGCTGCAGTTAACAAGGATTTCCAAAAAAAAAAACGTACAACCCAGTCATTCCCTGAGAGGTATCACAGCAGAAGAACATTTTCTGGACCCTTGATATATTTCTGAACTGCAGCAGCAGGACAGTACACACAAAATTTGTAGCAGTAACCTCTCTATATGAGTGATACAGTATATATTCTCAGGAGTTTCCTGTTTTATAACAACCAACATCCAGTGACAATGTTCCCATGCCATACATTAAAAGCAGTGTTGGATACACTATTTTGTATTGCTGCCAAACAATTCTATTACTTAGAAGACCTGTCAGAGTGTTAAGCAACTATCTTAAGAGAAATAAATCTGCAGTGAACCTGCACAGTTTATCTGTGTGAATTCCTCCTAGTAGTGATTCATATTAGTGCTCCTAGCCAAATGTATTCTAAAATCCAGAGGCATACTTTGCTGCTACAGGCTGAAGTTCCCCAGCTTCTGAGTTTTAGAGATGGATGTTTCAGATCTAATGCTTTAATAGCAACTTTCTGTTTCTGTACAGATGATAAGACACGAGTTCCTCTGGGAGAAAAGAATGGCTACATTAATGCAAGTTACATTAGAATGAAAGTTGGAGAAGATGAACATTTCTATATTATAACCCAAGGGCCTCTGCTATCCACTATGGCTGATTTCTGGCAAATGGTCTGGGAGAATGAATCAGATGTGATTGCCATGATGACAAAAGAAGTGGAGCTAGGACAAGTCAAGTGTCATCAATACTGGCCTGAACCTCCACGTGACTCGATAGATCTGGCTAATTTTCAACTCAGGCTAGACAATTGTGAGATTCTGGAATACTTCATAATTAGAACAATAGAAATGATCAACAAGCAGGTAAGTTGAGTAGACAATACATTTGTATATGAAGAAATTGATTATTCTACCTGAGTAACTACTCAGTAGTATTATTGTTTGCTTGTTCTGTAACATTTGTTCAGTATTTTTTAGAAATGTAAAAATCTGAATAACAGGCATGAAATTAGGGTTAATGAGATGCTGCTTCTTTGCTCATTGCACAACCAATGGGTCCAACATTACATACATTTGGACAAGAATGTCCAAAATTAGTTCTTTAATAGTCACAGAGCTGGTGTGTTCAGTGTTTGGCAGAATTGCTTGCTGTTCTCATCAGATCAAATCAGAAAGGGCTGCCAGAATGGATTCATATTCTGTAATGGTGGCTGGGTGGAAGGAGGAAAAGGTGGTTCACATCTTAGAATTTATAACAAATTATACTTCTTTCATTCATGAAAAGACATGAATGCACATGAAACTACAAATCTGGCAGCAAATTTTTAGAAACGTAACAAATACAGAATCCATGTGTAAGAACATGGACAACAGAGTAACTTCAGTTTCTCATCAAAATTATGTGAAGTAAATTTCCTAGGCCTGTGTTTCTTCTGAGTGCATTTCCGGAAACTTGTAAGACACCATAATAGGGTCAAGTATGAAAAGCTGAGGAGCTGTAGTGTAGACAAACAATTAAGAATGAGGCTGAAGGAAAATTTACCAGTGGAATTCCTTGAAAACGGATCTTAGGACTGATCATTTTTAACTTTTCTGGTCTTTCCCTTCCAGACAGAAGAGAAGCGTATTGTAAGTCATTTGCAGTTTACTAATTGGCCAGACCACAATACTTCCAAACTGGCTGAACAGCTTGTAAAATTTATTCTTTACATGAGGAAAGCTCACAATACAGGACCTATTGTTGCTCACTGCAGCACTGGCACTGGAAGAAGTGGGGTTTTGCTGTGTGTTGAAATTCTGCTCAGCTATATAGAAAAAGATTTGCGTGTAAGTATCAAACAGATCACATTAAGTTTTACAAACTGGTATGGATGTCAACAACTTGTAAGAGTACTTCAGACCAGAGTAATTCCTGGTAGCATTCATCCTAACAAAATGGAATGAACCCAGATTTTGTTGTCTTAAACAGTAAGGATAACTACCAATGTACTGTTTGTAAAATAACTGCGTCACAGCTTACCCAACTGAACATGACTCTCACGTTAACAAAATAAAAACTGTTCTCTTCTCATAGTTCAACATCAAGCAGATCGTGAGAGATTTGAGAGATCAGCGTTTTGGCATGATCCAAACTAAGGTAAGTTCTCAATATTCAACTAGATAAAGATTTTTAAAAGCCTCAATAAATCTGTGTTTATGTACCACTTCGACAATATGGAGCTTAAGGCGTAACTTCAGCCCTCTCATTTGAGGAAAATAACAGCCTTCCAGGCAAGTGTTGTCTAGATTTGTTATGAAAGGTCTGTTCCTTACTGACTTGAAATAAAAACAAAGCACCAAGACAGTACAAATACCAGCAGCTCTCACAGTGCTCCACCCCCACCCCCTTAATTAAGCAAATAGATAACCCTCACAGGTACTACACTGTATAATAAAGCATCTCTAAACTTTTACAAGTGATGGAATGGAAAGTACAAGGATGCTCTTAAATATCTCTGTGTTTGTATCCACGTTACAAAGATGCTGATGTTATAAATTGCACTTTGATTAGTCAATCCTTTTTTGTCTAGAATTATGTTGGATGTAACCAGGCATTTCACACTGGTGTCTCTGCACACAGGATGAGTACTTATTCTGTTATGAAGTTGTGCTGGAAGTCCTTCAGAACCTTCAAGCAACGGATTCCCACTGACTACAGTATGACTTTTCCCTGTTGCTATTCTCCTTGGACTTCTGGGACCACTCAACAACTGCTTTAAAGAGATGTCAAGCCAGTGCAGACAAGTGTTCTGTTACAAGCTTTGTTAGATTACTCTGATTTCTAAGGCATTTCAAAACCTTGCTTAACATGTCCCAAGTAAGTCATTTAAATCTTGGCTCACAGTTTGGAGAAACAGCCAGCCATCACAGCAACATTGCTGTTAAATTCCCATGGTCAGTTTGTGTGTTCTATATAATAACACAGTAATTGTTAAGAAAATATTTTGGGACTGTGGCAAGGAGATCACAGGCTTTGGAATTAGCTTTACTTTCCAGAGGACAATTATAAAGATCTAAGATTCTGCTGGTGTTGGTGGAAGATTAGTTGTTCCTCTACATATTGTTGTGCACTATTGGCTTCTGGGCTTCAAATCAGTATTTTCTACAGTAGTTTTGCTTTTATGTGGAAGGACTTCATTTGTTTACTTCTGGTTGCTTGAATAATATAGAACAATTTCCAGTCATCACTCCAGCCCAGGAATTTATGCCACCATCACTAGATATTTTAAATCAAGAAACTGACAGAAAAATAGAATGCCTTTAAACCCTAGCTGGTTCTCTTCAAAGCAGGAAGAGTGTTCTAATAGCTGGATGGAATATTCATTTTTCCCAGCAATACGAACAGCTGTGGATAGCATCAGTATTACTTCATTCTGCATCCATGTAAAAGGAGTGAAATACGAAGCCAGATGAAATGACTGTGTGTGCATTGTGGCACACATATACATTTCAGCTTCTCCTGTTCCTTCCCTTTGATTAACTGTCCTGTCATTCTAATCTAGGATCTGAACTCTCCCTTCTATGGGAAGTCCCACTGGTTTCAGTTGGAGCTAAATCAGATCTTTAAATTAGAGTAAATAACTCTTTGTACAGTTTATTTCTCTTGTAAAAAGTGTTGCTGTTAGTGTGAGTTTGAGTGGGTTTGAGCAGAAGCCTGCTGTTCAAGTTTGTAAGACTGTACTTCATTCTGTAGTACTACTTCTAAGTCCTTTATCTAGAAGGTGATATATACCTATGTGAAGTTAGATGTGCATTGGAAAAGTAACTTTTAAACACAGAAATTATAACAGCATTTAACTGAAGTGTACATATTTTTAAAACTTTGATTTCAGGAAATGAGAAAATATTAAGAGGGATTTTAATACAAAACTGGAGTAGAAACAGGACAATAAAATAGCTGTTTCCTTTCATTACTAATGAGAGGTTTATGGGTCAGAGAGAATGGGGGATTAAATACAAATTTAAAGTATGACTTTTAGAAAAAGCCACCATAATACAATTTTAATTGAGGCCAAGGGCCACTTTTTCTTTCTGCCCTCAGATAGTCTGCTGGAAGTCAGGAAAATATATAAATGCAATTGATTATGCAAGCCATATGCTAATTTCAAACATAGTGATAGACACCCAGGGTAATGCTGAATTAATGACATAACCCTGGATTTATATTGGTATAAACATAAACAAAATTCAATCTTTCGTCTTAAATTTATTGAATTTGAGCCTTCCCAGAAGCATAATTCTCCATACATTCTACATTTACTATCTTTATGTTGCATATAATGGACTATTTGCACAGTTGTGTCATCAGCCAAATTTTTGTTGATAATTTTGTTACCTTCATTTTGTATTTGGCCTTTAATTTTGATTTTAATTACTGCACGTGTACTACTATGCAATGAATGTACTACACTGCACATGAATGCACACTTCACTTTTTGTACCACAACTTTAAAAAGCTTCTCAGTGAAAGTATTCAGGTACTTTATGCAAAGGTGGATTTTTTTTGTGGTTTAGAACAAGCATTCTGGATTTAGAAGACAATCTTCATGGCATTATCTGTTCCTCCACATTTGTGCATCATCTTTGCAGCTGTTTGACAGAAGTGTTTGCCGTTTGACAGATTTTTTTCTGTTTCACAGGGATATTAAAAAAATTCTGAAAACATTGTGTTTCATTTTGAATTTCTATTTATGAAAAAGCAGATGTAATATGTAACTATTAACCAGTATGAGCTTTTCGGAAAATCTTTTATTAATTGGGGTTTATATTTAAACTTCTTATAAGGCAGATTTTTTTTTTGATAATGGTACCTTTTGTATATTCCCCTAAAGGAGGCGTTACTGACCTCAGAGAGTTGTGCCATATGCCGTGTTTTATCCTTTAGAAATATAATATTTAAATGCTTTTAAACAGTCACTGTGATTATGATCCCCATAATGAATACCTCATGCAGCCTGAACTTTGTTTTGGGTGAGACATACCCTTTTATACAGATCTAGTCCTGTAAGGCTGCTAACAGAGTAAGATAAAACAGAACTGTCCTTCCAGATAATTTGTAATCTGTTATTTAACAAAGAAATTTTGACCCACAGAAAATCTCAGAGCCTCTCAAGTCAGCTTTGAGTGGAGCCAGTTAGACACAATTTACCACAGGCCCTCCATCTATCACAGTCCCAGAGCGATCCTACAGAGCAAGTCGCTCATTCCACAGCCTGAAAACCTTTCAAGAAAACTGCAGACTTGCAATTGTTCTGCACATGTTTGAAGCTAAAGGCTGGTCACCTCAGTACTAGTACTGCTCATGAGCTCCACTGCTGACAATCAGTCTAGACAGACAATAAATTCTGAGGAGGGAAGGGCTAGAATGATAGACACATCTTCTTCCTAGAATAGACACCATGTTTGGAGAAATAAACAATGAGTCATCACCAGAAAGTGCTTAGCAGATGTGGCTGCTGCATGTGCTCTCTTGGAGATGCTAAGGAACCACATGTTCTCATCTTCCCCTTTGAAGGTAGAATTCAGGGATTCAACTTCCAGCTCTGCTGCAGACTGCCTGAATAAGCCAAACCACTTAAACAGGATTCTCTGCACCTCACAGATTTCTTCTTTTACACTACACTGCTGGGGTATACTCATACCCTTTATGATATAAGGTGCCACTGAGCTCAAAGTGTAGGTAAACTGAGAACAGCTAGAAGACATTTACAAAGCATTTAAGAATAGAGGAATCTGGCTACATTCAGCAGCTCATATACCAGCTTATCCCATATGTTAACACAAATCAGAGTCCAACTTTTGTGTTCTGTATTCATGCAAACCCTGCCATACAGATCAAGGCTCATTGATATCATCCTAAAATGCAAGAGATGTATTATGGTGCACTGGTTACTTCAGAAGTGGCACTGAGATCACTATTTGTATTTCTAAATTGTGTTACTCTACCATGTAGTTATCAATCAGGATAAGCTGCAGTACAAATGCAAACTAAAAGAAGACATTTTTTTTGGAGGCAGTACCTGCCAGAACAAGCACTCAAAACAAGTAAATGCCTGCTAGTCCTCAGATTCATACTGCAGCACAAAACCTTGTCAATGATACTCTATCTTCTTATTCTTCTATATTCCATATTTGTATTCTTCTATGCTTCAGACAGTAGTTCTGTCCACAGGACAGCTCATCTTGTTTACAAGCAAGTATAACAAGGTGACCATCGTATAGATATTAAGTTACAAAATCATGTGAGCAGGGGGAAAACAGTGTCCTCATTCTTTTCTTTAACATCTTAACTGAGTTACATGGACTCATGACTGCTCAGGACCGACGGCTCTGTGTATTCTACTACCCCATCTGCAAGGGCAAGATCCTTTAGAATATCCACACATGCCAAAATGGGTGCTACTGACTACATGAACATTATCAGCCTTGAATACTTGACTTTAAAAAGTACCAGAACTTCTACTAATATAATCAGACTTCCTTTTCATTTTCTTAGAAATGCTGAGAGAGGAGTTAGTAAATTTTGTCTGTCTTTTTATTGAAGTTTACGGTCTTATTGAATAACAGAATCTTCCGTGATGGGCCGACTGCGGTAAATGCCAGGGCCACTAGTATTGCAAAAGGACAGCAAATACCGCCATCTACGGGCAAATCGCTACTGGAATCGCAATCGGTCACTCGTTGGCACAGAATCACCCCGTTAACTTTTACCGAGGTACACTCAAAAGCTGGGCAGGGTGCAGGGCTCTCTCTCCAGCCCGGCCGAGCAGGGGCTGCGTGCTGCTGGCAGCTCTACGACCATAGCGCTGCTGGTCCTACAGATACTAAAATCATGATCAGCAGGTGCTGGGTCAGCCTCAGGAAAGGGTATCTAGACATACGACAGCACCTGTCCAAAGCTCATGAGAGCCTAATTATTATTAATACATTTGCTCTTGACCTTAAAGAAGGGGTGTGTTCGGAATGAAGCTCTCTCTTAATTTACTGAAAATTATGAGTAATGGGAAACATTTCTGGAGTTTTACAAGGACTGGCTTTATGTCTTATGTGGACATTCTTTTTATTGGATAGTAGAAATGCTGAATTTTGTTTTCTTCTAGGAGAACCATATAATAGTTCAAATGACCAAAATGGGGTAACCCGTGTGTGATTAGCACGTGATCTCACACTAATGTAGCTCTGTAGGTTTAGAAATAAGCTTGTGAAACCAGAACAGTGATCTGTAGTGCCATACTGGTAAAAGTTTTCCTTTCTTGGTCAATTATTTAATGCACACCAGGAATAACAAAACCTCATAATTCATTCATGCTTCTCCAGGCCTAATAGCATGGAACAATTAATCCTGAACCACAAAACCACAGAATAGTTAAGATTGGAAGGAACCTCTGGAAAGCATCTAGTTGAAACCTCTCCCCTCAGAGCAGTGTCATCTAGAGCTTAGGACTGTGTTCAGCTGGGTTTTGAATATCTCCAAGGATAAAAACTCCATGACCTGTCTAGACAACCTATTCTGATATTTGGCTATCCTGAGGATAAAAAAGATTTTTTCTGGTGTTTAAATGGAATTTCCTATATTTCAATTTGTGCCCATTGAGTCTTGTCCTACGACTGGATACAGCTAAGAGGAGTCTGCTTCTCTCTTCTTTACTCCTTTATTCCCTTCCTTCTAGGAATCTGTACCTATTGGTAAGATCCCCCTCAAGCATTCTCTTCTCTATGCTAAACAACCACAGCTCTTTCAGCTTCTCTTTATATGAAAGACATTCCAATTTCTTAATCATCTCAGTCACCTCAATATGTTAACACTGATTCAGATAGAGGATGAGATTCTATCTAACAGCTGCATGTCTACTGAAATTAGGAGATAGTTTTTTTGTTGCCTACCAGGACAAGAGAGTTGCTGGTTTAATACCACTTACGCACTGACCAAGGCCTGACAAGCCAATATGGGAGTTTAAGAGAAGATGCAGAGTCTGAAGTAAATGCCTACTAAATGCCCCTATACAGCTCCTAGAGAATTTGTCAGTGGGAATTTTGCCTTCATTTCCGTCTGTGCTTTGTGTAGCCCAAAAGATGTCATGTGTGTAGCAAGGTGGTTAACACGACTTTTTCTCTGTGTATGGATTTAACAGTTTATCACTGTGTCATAGAAGTGCCATGAACACCTCATATCAGCAGAACTGTTTCCTGCTCCAGTGCTGGTCAGGGAAGTTAAAATAATGGGCTTACTCAACACTAATGCTATGCTAAAGCCCGAGGTCTAAGTAGCTTTAGGCTCACGCCCTGTGCTCCCTATGTCCATGTAAATGACCACTAACTAGACAAGCTCTCAGTAAGGGCCCTTTCTCTGTGTAGTTTTGTGTTTGCATGAACATGAGACTAGGGCAAGCACAGTACTAGCTCCTGCAACAATGGTCTGTCAGGGGGGAAAATCACCCTGTGAGGATATGTGTGCTGAGTCCACTGGAGTGAATTAAGACACCTTGTGTTGTCATAAACAACAGGGCAAGAGCTCATACAAAGGCCAGCAGCCTCCCATACGAAGATCTTTGGACAATTAGCTCGGCTAATAAAGTTACCAGCAGTGACACTTCACACCATGACATCACTTCAGAGACAAGCTGGCATGGGGAGGCAGGCAGAGATCTGAGGAGCTGAAGGCAGGCAACCTGAATCCTCAGAGGGAAAATCTTTCTTCTAAGTAGCTAAGAGGATATCTGCTTTGGACTTGAAGGACTTCACCCTGAAAATCCACCCTGCTTTGCCTTCTAACCTAACTCTTTATTACTGAAGGATGAAAAGATAAATAGGTTGCATCAACAGGCTGTGATTATTAAAACTTACCAGTGACTTCAAGGTTCCAGTTCAGCATTCTTCTTCAAGGGGAGTTGAATTTCAGGAAGACCTGTGTATCCATATTCTGGATTCTCAGTAGCAGCTGAATCTGTGGCATAGCCTTCAGAATTGCTTCTGAAACTCTGACCATCATTTTACTGATTTTCTCCTTCTATATCTGTTCTTTCCCATTTCAAATCCTAAAAGGGGATGAAGGAGAAAAAGACATTGATTGTTAACATTTCAGAATCTTCACCCTTTATCAAAGGCCTCACAAACTCCTCGGCACATGCAGGGAATCCTCTGTCTTTCAGGGAACTTACTGTTCCAGTATCTAAAAGACACTGAGAGAAAATTTTGTTGGTCATTACTTGCTCAATCTTGTGAAGCTGCATAAATGTTGTACACAGGTAGATCCAAAAAGCGCATTTGCAAAAATGACAGCAAGGGCAATAGTGCTTATGTTTATAGGATTAAAAATGTAGAAAAAGTTGGAAAAACTCATTCTCGTGGACCTGCATGCAGATTGATTTGGATAATTCATCAACTTCACTACATTTCCTTTCACTGTGCCCATTGTGAGTCCCACACCCAGTCCAAACTCAGGCCACGCATATCTAACTGCTCACAAGATTATTTTCCAGGCTAAGGCACTTTGTGTGAAGTTTAAATATGAAGGAGATGCATCATTTGCTTTTTATACTGATATTCTGAGGACGATAAAAAAGATATAATTCACATGCCTGCAAAAATCCAGTGTCAAGTTCCACATATTTCATCTCTCTTAGGTCCCATCAGCATTTCAAGCCCTTTAAACCCTAAACTATACAGTGTTTTGTATGTGATGTTATGGGCATCATGTTTTGATTTTGTACTCTTGTGATTCTGAGCTTAAAATCAGTAGAAAATTTTGTGGCTTGCTTTTGGAGGAATATTTTTAAAATTTGTTTGTATAAATTAGTTGGGAGTGAAGAGCACAACAGGCTTGTGATCCTTCCAGCTCCCACCAGATGTCACCATGCTCTCAAGAATCTGTGGAGTCAGGGCCTGATGCATGAGTGCCAATCATGTACAGTGTCTTTCTCTTTTAAAGAGAGCAGGGTAAACCAGCAAAAGTAAGGAGCTAAGGGGTGAGCCTTTCCTTGTGTCAGTGGATGAAGCTGCTGAATCAATATTGAGCCAAAGGTGCTATGATTTCACTGCTGTTGGATACATTAATATGAAAAGAGTCATCTTCCCTTCACTTACTACTAGGGAATGCTACCACCACAGTTCTGCTGTCGGCTTTACATATCCATCTGAAAAAACACTTGTCAGTAAGCATCTCAATTTTCAAGGCAGTGGTTCTCTTCTGAGATTTAATAAGTACTAGGCGTTGTGGTGTCTTGCACAGCACAACACAAGTACATGAGGTCTCACTACTCAAATATGTGTTCCCCAAGAATGAGCCAGCTTGCCAAGAGGGTCTCCTCAATGCATCCCAATTGGCAGATAAGGCTCTGCCATCATGTTTAGTCTCAAAGAGATTAGATGCACAGACTAAGTAAAATGAATAGAAATTGTCAAATATCCAAGATGTAAGCTGGAGAATGTGGAGCTAAACTGGAAATGAATGGATTTTAATGAGAATGGAAGGAAATTCACCATGAATCACAGACATCTATTGTTCTGAAACGACATTGTTCACCATGGCCCCAGAACAAACATGAAAGGAACACATTCCATGAGGTATTGTTTGGGCTGGATTGACTACAGCAGCTTGAGCTTGTATAGCACCTTTCACGGATGGCTTCAAATCCTCTCACTTCTGAGAGGCTGGTAGCATTATTCTGGATGTTTTACAGACACTGAAGAATGTGTCGAGACAAAATGACTTCACCTTATGGTGAGCGACTCCTAGAGCTAGGAAAGTGAATCCCGATCAGTATAATGAACCTCTGGCCTAGTGCCTTATTTCTGCAACCTTGCTCCTAGGGAAGCATAGCAGTTGGTTTCTATTGCACCAGCTCTCACAAATGACATTGTAATGAAGAGATGCTTGTCTGCAAGAATAGCAAAGTCTATTTGTCCTGGGTGGCTGGGAATAGAGTGCCCATTTCTCATTTTTAGGTATGATTTGTCTCTAGGAGTTCTGTATATCTTTTTAAGATAATTCATGACTGCAGACAGAACACACAGAAACTATTCACTGCTCCATGTTTACATGGGCCCCAATTCCACTTCCCAAGATAGACAGGGAACTACAATCCCAGCCTGGGCTTTTCTCCGCTGTTTTTCCCCGTATCAATAAAAGTGATCTATACAGTTAATCACAAACTCCTTCCATTCTTCCGGGATCTTCTCATTTTCCTCAGCTGGAACAATGAGTAAATACAGTAAGTATCACAACATTTCCAATGCTTCATTTTATAGCAGAATAAATTTATCTTCCTGCCATAAACATCTTGCCTTGACAGGTACACAGAAACAACCAACATTTAAATGGCAAGGTGGACATTGTAACCCCTCCCCTTCTGGAACATAATCAAATTACCAATTTTTTCTCCCTCCCATCAGCACCCATCGTCATGCAGGCCCATGACAAACCTTACTTACAAAAACACAAATAGCAGGCAACTATGGGATTAGAAGCACAAACCTCTGACATCTACAGAATGTTGCTTCTCTTCACCACTAAAGACAGACATGATCACAGCTGACACGGTGCCTTCACTCGCACACAAGCCAGCCTTGCTCTGTTTGTGGTGCAGCCCATGATATTCAGTGTACACCCCTCATATCTAACTCAGCTAGACATAGCAATTCTAGCAGCTGACAGCTCTCTTGTAGCCACCTGAGTTGCCATCACATCCATGACTACAATGTTGCTATAAACTTGAAAAGCCATCTGAACATTTTGCAGGTTCATTATTTTGCAACTAGTGAGAAATTTCCCGTCTTTAGGGCTACTGGAAGGAATTCAAGCCATAAAGCAGAATGGTAGCAGGACTCTGATCAACCGAATAATAACTTCTAATCTAACTAAAAGGCCTGTATTTTACTTTTCTTGATCCATTTGCCTTCTCAAGATTGTTCTATTTTCCTACTTTAATTGTGGCTTGTCATTTTTTCTTGATTAAAAAAAAAAGATGAAGGAAAAAGAATGAAAAAAAAATCAATAATATTTTTCAAAATTCATCTGAAAAGTCAGAACCCCTAGACAAAACTGCATAGGCTCCAAGGAAGAATTCTTGTTTCCAACCTGTTCAATAAGCAATTTGAGCCAGAGATTACTTTAATTCATCTCTAAAAATGATTCCTTAGAGGGCAACTAATCTTGAACTGCAATAGTTTGGAATCAAATCTGGAATTGAATAATCTTGAACTGAAATAACAAAATAGTAATGCAGAGAAATCAATTTCCAGTGTCATTGCCATGTCATGACCCCAGAAATGGGTACACTTACCATAGCTCAGGTTTACTAACTTTGGTCCTGCTGTGGAGAGGCAGCCTTACCTGTTTTCTGACTACTGCAAAGCAAAATAGCACGTCATCCTGAGAAAGCAGATAGAGATATCTGGGTCCTTAATTGCTTCAATGGTTCTTGCTTGCCTGTATGTATTTTCTTGACTAAGAAATTAGTCTCATAGAAGTTGATGACAGAAATCTCCCTATTGTGAAGGTTTGTGGTTTCTCCCTGTCATGCAGCCCCTACAGTCATAGTTGAACTCCACCTTGTGTTTAAAGAATTGCTAATGGAAAATACTTCCATACCCAATGGCTAATTACTTGCTCCCTCAGAAGTAAAATCTTGTTTTTCTTATGAATGCTCTACCTTTTAACTGCTAGTTTCAAGGGATTGCAGAAAGACCTAAAAGAGACAAGGGAGATCCTGCAATACCTGTAGTACTGCTCCTATTACACTTTTGCCTGCTAGACCCTGCTTTTAAGTAAGTGGTAATTAAAGTTTAAAACCCGCTTTGGTTTCCTGTTGATTCATGTCTGAAAATCTAGAATACGACAAATGTGATAATTCACTGAACTTCCTTTAACTCCCTATATTCCCTATAAAGTTCAGCATTGCTGGCGTCAAATACCTGAAAATAAGAAGCGTTTCTTAAAACCTGTAAGGTTAATTAAAAAATAAGTATGTCTTTTTCAGTGAAGTGTTGGTTGCTGTTGCAGTTGTTTTAGATAGTATGTTCAGATTTTCCTCCCCAGCCACAGTCATTTTTTACTTCATAAGCAAATGACTCCATGAGCTGGGTTTTCAATGAGAAACACAAACACAAGTGTTGTAGGACTTTCCCTTAAAGGACAAGACTTAGTGATGCTGGCAATTCCTACATGGTTCCAAATAGAACTGCACATAGGTATAGGGGTATACAGTATAGGGTATAGGAAGTTTCTTGTTGGCAACCACAAGTGCAGAGGATCTGCTCTTCTTCCTTTCCCATCATCAAAAAGGAAAAAAGATATATGAACTGTGATGATGTTCTTGGAAGGAAACATAACAGGATAGCATGTGTGAAAGGGAACATGGTGTCCTTCAGAAGGCTCCACAATTTGGATTATGAAAGGCATTGTAGACAATACATACTCCAACTTTGACATAGCAACTGTGAGACTCTAAAATGACCTGCACAATATGGCCTGGAAAGTCAAATCCCCTCATTCTCATCCACAGTTTAGGGGTGAATAATGATACACATTTTAGGGAAACACTGCTACTTTGTTCCTTCTCATTCCCTCCCTGGACTTTGAGATGCTTAAAAACCAGTATCTTATGAACCACATTTCTGTCCAGATTTTAGATTAGCTGCCTCTCCCAGCACAAAACAAAGTAAACTGAGCTCTGACAGTCCCTCAGTTGCCCATCTTATCTGAAAGCGGATCATCTAATTGGGACATCTGGCAAGCTAAAAGTAGCAGCACAGTGGTGGAAGTGAAAAAGGCAATGCTGAGAAATTAAGTCATTTGGTTCCTAAGTACAGCTAGTTGCCTTTGCACCCCTGAGAGGGCTAAGGCTTGGGGGAGGGGAATATATTGCTTGTTTCAAACTGTCCTTATTAACTAGACATTTCATTTAAATTGTACTTAGCACCTGCCTCCAATTACCTGACTTCAAGGCCCATGCGTGACAGAAGCTGGAGCTCTGATTAAATCCATGCTTCGTCCTAGTGAGCCATTAAGCCAAATGAAGGCTCACTGCTCCTTTGAAGGAGATCATTTGTCTTCATTAAAAGTGGCCATCCTTGATTGCTCTGACAGAAACATCTCCCTGCAAGATAATAAGGTCTGTTATTGTTGAGAGGTAAAATAATGTATTGCAGTCCCCTAGAGAGTGATTTATATTTATTAATGTTCTCACAAATTACTGTACCCTGATTAACATGTGACTGTGACAGGCAGCAGAGTGTGCTGCTTACTATGGCCATTCGCACTGGTCACTGTCCCTCCTCAGATCACTAGATAGTAATGGAACGTAAGGAAGCTGCCTGCTGCCCTTTAGTGATGCCTTGGATCTATCAGGGCATGATGGACAGAGATTTATCAAGGTTGTGAAAACCTAACTAATCACAGCTCTGATCAGGTCCTAATCCTCAGTCCAGATACAGAGGACTACACAAAAGTCACCTTCTTATTCTTCTTATTTACTTCATATTCTCACCAATGTGAACCAGTATCTAATATTTCTCATTTACATATTTTAAAGTGTTTTACAAAAGAGATCCAACTTCAGCAGTGCAGAAAGAGACAGAGAAGAAATCTGTAAACTGACTTTCTCATGATCACCTAGGAAACCAGGAAAAAAGCAGGTGCAGAATTCAGGTCTTTTGAATCACTGCCCCTGCCACTTGGCACACTGAAAACTGCAAATCGCAGTGCACTGTTGTGACAATAAAAATCAAACTAGAATTAGTGTAGCATGTCCTTCCACACTGACATCATAAGTAAATCATCTCCAGAGGTCCTGTGCATGGATGACAGGAAGCACACAGGACATTTAGAAGTAGATAAATAGCTACAATACCCACTTCAGTGGGACTGTTTGCCAGCCCACCTCTGGGTTCCAATTCTTGTCTCTTGTCCACGTCCCCGAAATTCAGAGGTTCTAGTTTAGGACAATAGCCAGTTCTGTCTAAAATAAACTCATTTTATACCCTGACCTTAAGGTAATTTTCAGCATGTCAGTACACCAGTTCACTTTCTGATGGAAAACAGCGGCAGACAAACACTTCTTAGTGCCCAGATCACAAAACAGGTTTGTGCCTTAATAGCTGCTCTCATCTGTATATCAAACTTCTGTTAGTTCAGCAGAGATCAAATAGGGATGTTTAACTGAGACCACTATAAATAAAGGAGCTAGTGTGGGGACAAGTTGAAGGAAGGCAGAAATTTAAACTGAAAAGGGACTTTCAATTGAAGCTTTAGAGTGTAGGCAGTTCCAGTTTTTTCTACTGTATTTCCAAGTCAGAGGAGCCTACGATCATGTTACCAGTATGGTATCCTCCAAATCCGCACAGTCAATAACATTGCAGAGCAAGTGAGAATTCTGGTCATGCAATATGCATCCCTAGTCTCATAGTAGGACTTACCCTGCTATGGGACATGACTTGCAAGAGGACCTTCTGTAAGATATTTTGGTCTGGAATAGAAGAAAGCACTTGGCTGCCAAAACAATTCATTTAGTCTTTTTTGGCACTATCTCTACAACTGAGAGATGCCCACAAAAAAGAGAAGTTGCAGTAGCCTGCAGGCTGGAAAAACTGCTCTTGCAGGCTGTAGCTCCATCTTGTTCTAAACTTTGAAGCCCTTTGATTTTGGCAAGTATTCTCAATTCTTTAAATACACACTTAAACAGTAATTTGTTTAGCATTGATTTGCTAGTGACATTAGCCAGATGAAGAAGCAGAGCACGTGACCTTAAAATTCTTCAGAAGTCTCTTTGAAACTCTCTTCCATAAAGATCTCTACAAAACATTCGGCAATGTTTAGACAGAAATGTCCTTGCACTTGTTTTAAGTATCCCACTGTCAGTTCACAAAGACTCTTGAGCTTGCTTCAGCTGTCCCTTCTGAATATGACTCTAATTCATCAAGCCTAGCAGCTCAGAAGTTTTTATTTTTGGTGATCAAATTGCCTGTCACACTGACCACAAAAAAAAGTCAGCACACTGTAACTACTGTTTATTACACAGATCCTTATTATTTAACTCTCACCTTGTACATCTTTCTTTGTGCTTCATGTAACTCTTGCTACACAAGATATATATGGAGGCCATATAGAAATACTTGCAGCATTTCCAGTAGAAGAGTTTCAGCGTTATCTACTGACCCCAACAAAGTAAGCAACACTTGAAAAGTATTCAGGAGAGGAAATCTTATTCCATAACCCTAACTTTTTAATTAATTATTTTTGACTTGATAATTTATATTCATTTTATCAATTTTATGAAGCACATACATGTGTCTGGGTGAACAGATACATGAAATAATTTTAAAGTGTTGTCCTATAAAGTATATTTACTGTTCTGCAGTGCAACTTTCTATAATTATCTTTCTCTGAGAATTTTTTTAATGAAACCTAAGTACCACACAGGGATCTAGGTCACTGAGCCCAGTTCTATCATAAATCACACATGTGAACATTCTTCTACTCCACATATTAGGAGCAGAAGTGATATGGGAAGCTGTATCTGAAAATGCATGCTGAAAACAATTCAGACTTCATATTCATACTGTGTTTTTCTCCACCTTTAGAGCTCTTTGACCCAAGACAGTCAAACAAGTGACAGGTCAGCAAGAAGAGAGCAAAGTCTGATTCACTTTCATATGGCCTGTTAGTGCCTTACTGAGAGCAAGCTCTGTGTTCTCACAAGCTGCCTGTCTTCCTCATAATTCCTGACACGCAAGGTAAAGCCCGTCATCCCTCTTAATGTGTGGCTGAGAACAGCAGCCACTTAGCAGAAGTTGGGTGATCTGGCAGAGGCATACTTCTTGGGATGCAACAATCAGGTGGCTTTGATCGTGCCTGGGCCACTAGAAATGGGGTAGTGCTGTGTACCCTGCGAGTCCCTCCACAACAAGGAATTCTGAACTTCTCTAGTCTTGACCTTGAAGTCTTTAATTAGTCCATTACACCAACCCTCTGTCATTTCCTCTCAGACCAGGAATCCTTTGGTATCTTACCCTGTTATCTCCAAGGCAAATATGAATAAGGTTCTTGATGATTAGATAAATAGTGCAGAAAACAGATGTGAGGGGCTGCAAAGTGTATGCATTATAAATAGTATTGCAATAACATCTTTAATCCCTTAATGAGGGCACTTTGTCAGGGTAAGGGAAGATAGACTGAGAGATTTTCCTGCTGTATACAGAAGCCCAAAGAATGCTCTTAAACTAACAAATGTAGCCAATGTCATGACACATTCTTACTTCTTATCTTTGCACTCCATGAAACTTTCACTGATTTGCAAATGTTTTCAGAAACGTCGTTTTTATTTTCCTGCAAAGGTCCTCTTTCCTATATTAATATACCTGTCTGTGACTTTAACAACAACACGAAAGGAGAGCTGAAAACTGGAAGACAGATGGAAACAGCTGAGATCTACACACCTTCGTTGACCATTTTGGGCAATATTTGTCATGATCTCACAGAAGTTAGTGCAAGCTGGACTGGTTAGTGCAAGTTCTGTGTTTTGAAAGCCCTCATGTGCTGCATTTATTTGCTTGGGAAGGTTTGCGCGTGCCCAGTACCCAAGAAACTCCAGCCTAAGGAGCTGATGGCCTGACACTGTGTTACTTCCCAAAGCTCTGGGGGATGCCTGCTAATCCTGTAACACATCTAGGCCCTTCTGGGGGGCAGACCAGATTCCTGTCCATGATCAGAAGTAGCATGCAAGAGGCTTGTCTTGTGGTATTATGGCATTTCTGCCTTCATATCCAGATGGAAACCATACATGAAACAACATCTTATTCCAATAGCTGAGACACTCCAAAGGTTTCTGTTATAATTGGTATTAAAATCACAGAATCACAGAATTGTCGCACTTGGAAAAGACCTCAAAGATCACTGTGTCCAACCATCAACAACAACAACAAAGCAAAAGAAACAATAACAAAACTCCCCCCCCCCCCCCCCCCACACCAAACCCCCACCCCCCCCCCGCCCACCCCCCTCGG
>JANHFX010014654.1:23236-94993 GCA_027560015.1 Chloroceryle amazona
CCCCAAAAAGCCACCTCACCATCCCACTAGAGCATGTCCTGAAGTGCCTCATCTACAAATTTTTTTAATACCTTCAGGGATGGTGACTCCACCACCCCCATGGGCAAACTATTTTAATGCCCAACTACTCTTTCAATAAAGAAATTCTTCCTAATATCTAATCTAAACCTCCCCTGGTGCAACTTCAGGCCGTTTCCCCTTGACCTGTCATTACTTGAGAGAAGAGGCTGCACTCACCTCACTACAACCTCCTTTCAGGAATTGTAGAGACCATTAAGGCCCCCCTTCTTACCTCCTCTTCTCCAAACTAAACAATCTGCTAACAAAATGCTGGAAGGAATGCAGGGAGAGAGGAAGAGGGCAGGTGCAAATTATTTTTTCCTGTTCCCACCTAGACCTGGGTTATGGTAAGTTGTTTGGTTTTTTTATCTCTCTCCTCTAAGTTGTACACCCAGCGTGTACAACAGAATTAAGCACTACTAATGTATACTGCTGTCAGCCCATACTCACTTACGCTTGTTATCTGACCAATCAGTAGTTACACTCTTTCACCTTACGGGCAGCAGCAGCCTGATACTTGACACACTGTTGGAGAAAAGGTGCAAAAAATATCGGAATAAAGAAATAAGAGTAACATTTTGTGTACCGAGCTAATATCACAAGCCAGTGTACTGATCTGTGCAATTGTTCAGAACAGTGGGGATGAATAAAGCACTTACATTTCCTTGAACTCTCAAATCAGAGTTAGCATTAGCCCTCTTCTTACAAGTGTAAAAGGCCAGGCATGGAAGAGGTTAAGAGTTCTGCCTCCCCACTACAATGACCAGAATAAAGCATCTGGCACAAGAAAAAGCTACCCAGACAAAAATGTTTGGTAAAGTCTAACATGATTTTAGCATAGAAAAGAATAATGCACAGCTACTGTTTCCCCTTCAGGTGATAATCTGCTCCCAGCCTTGGCTTTTGCAGCTTTGTGCCATAACGTTTTCAAGATACACTGGAACCTGCCAGTACTAAACTTACGTGGTGAGGGTAGTGTAAAAATTGAGAAAGTATCTAAAAAAGTTTTCTGTCTGTCTCTGCAGATCACAACCAACACCATTAATGTGTGAACATAGGGCTGGTAGGGGGCATACAGACCATCAAAGCCTGTCCTCCACAGCAGTAGACAACTAAACAACAACTGAGCTGGCAGATACATGCAGGCTCTTTTGCAAGATTTCCAGGACTTCCAGCATCTCACTGGGCTAGAAAACCCCAGCCTGTGCTGTGGATCATTAATACAGTACTTCCATTTCAGACTCCAGCTGGAACGAGGGGCCATAGACACAGCCATGAAAAAGAATCCCTATTAACAAAAAAGGGACCCTTTGAACCAAGCTTTTCCAAGTTGCCAAGATAAGCCACAGAATCCATTTGAGCAGACACTGTTTTAAGGAGAACTGGAAAGACTGGAGTCTGCATCCATTTGGGTGAAATGCAGGCAGGTGTCACATTGCTGTGTCACGGCACTATCACATAGGGAAAGGCACAGATATCTTCTCATTGTGAAAAGGTTTCTGCTCTGTGTATTATTCTGTCTTTTATCACAACAATTATTTGATTGCGCTGTGCAGATTGTGTCCCATCAGGATTTGGACCTCATTGTAAAGGACACTGTGCAGTCTATGCCTTCTAAAATTAATAAGATATGAAACATCATAAGAGATCTGACTTTATGGATGTTTGCACTGGAGATACATGCAATGCCAAAACCCCAGTTCCAATCACTTGTTTTCTTTGATTCTAAGAACAACCAAAATAAAAATAGAGCTAGGAAAAACCACTATAATTTTACTTATATTTGAGGAGGTGGCTTCACTCAGCATAACCTTTCTTGTTGCTAACAGAGAGATTGTCAGTTAGTACTCTAAGTGACACTGCAACACTTTTTTTTGTGAAGGTTTCAGTTTCTCCTTCAGTTTCTTCAGTTGCCTGTTCCCCCAGACATATAGTCTTCTGAGATGAATTAGAAATATTAAATCTCCTAAGCTCATACCAGAAATTTCAGCCCTGTCTATATTCCATCCAAGGGAAGCTGAAAGTCTTTAGCACTCTCCAGATCAAAAGAGACACAAAGAACCAGTCCAGCCATTTGTATTATTCTATGTATCATGAGCACTAATCAACTTCTAAGGATTTCCCACATGTTTTTTACAGTTGGTGGGTGCTCTGAGCAGTGACTGATAATATATTATTTAACCTCAGGTTTTGGGGCTTTTTTTTGCTATGCTGAATCCATACACCATGTGAATCTAAAATATAATTGTAAAAAGTCACCTTTTATTCTCATGAAAAGGGGATTTACAAATCTCAGATTAGGAGGCCTTTCTTACCTGTGGTATTCAAAAATCTTCACCCTCTGGTCTTCCTCCAATTTGTTTCAAATAGCATGAGGGAATAAACAGGCATTAGCCAGTCAGCCCCATTTCATGGCTTTGATCAGTTTGTAAATGAACTTCAAGACAGCTAATCATTCTCCAAGTGGGAAAGCTCAGCATCACCAGCAATGAATGCCTATATTTTCTGACAACATCTATTTCCATCTGTGCTGAGACTTCCTAATAGCACACATGTGGCAACTTGTGCACCACTGCATAATGAATTGGATTGGAGAAATTGAAAAGCTTTTCACTCCTTCTATATACAGAGTGGGCACAACGCCAGACCTGGGATAAGGAAAGGTGCCAAGTTTCCAGTTGTCATGAGTCACTACTGCTAAAAACAAAAATGTGCACACATATATATATATATGCTTTATATACATAACATATATTTTATGCATACATGTTTTATATAAACTTATGTGAGCATCTATATACACCAGACTCTGCACTTTCTCAATTTTATTCACAGTGGCAAAATACAGGACAGTTAATTCCTCTCTAAATTTTTGGGACAAGAGGGGGAAAGTCTCTTCCTTCTCATCCAGTTTTGTATTCCAAAAGCACCTGTTTCCAAATCCTACAAAGCAGTCATGGAGTAATGCACATTATCTATCATTTCATGGGACTTATCTGGTAAAATGACACATGATACATCTGATAAAATTAATGGGAAGCAATGATTGCAGCATGATTAGGAATAGATGTCAATTTTATTCAAGTCACATTGACTTTTGCCTTTGTAGATAAAGGATAATTTCCTGTATTAAAGCCTAAATTCACTTCCTCTAAGTGTTTGGGTATATCCCTGTAGTAAGGCTACTCTATGATGAGGGAACAAAATTAGCACTACATTAATCCTCAGCATGGGCCCAAGTATGCCTCACATAAAGACAAGTTAGTCACTGTATTCTGCCCAGATAAGCATCATCACTGCGTTTGGTAAAGGAAAATGGAGCAGGTGGGCATCTTAGGTATGACCTGCTTTGTGTCTGCGTCATACTGAACTGAACTACAAGCACACTAGGTCCTAGTGCTGCATATAATGTAGTCAGGTCGAGGAGCTTGCTGTGCTTTAACGTGCCTGCTCATCTGTATTTTGTCAGGCAGTCTAGAAGTGGCCTGTATAATCCCGAAGATGTTACACCATAAAATGCAGCTACCACCATGCAAACGGGTGCTTCTAAAGGATACAGACTAATACAGGCTAAGTGGACTGTACTTTGGCTAAGAAGACTATGACTTGGAAAAACAGTTAAACTCAGTGGCACTATTACATGGCTTTATTCTTTCCAGTCCCTGAAGCTTGCTCAAACAGTGCCAGCTTGGAGTATCAGTATAGGACAGTAGTACAGTACTGTGAAAGACAGGTACACAATGCTGTTCTGAGCATGTTAGGTGTCACCGATTAAATTAATCTAGATTTACATGCTGTAGAAGAAAACAAAACTTGAATATCATATGCAGTTGTATAACTGTCAGTTTAGGCCCTCTGAAAGTGATAACCACACCAAGCTCAGGGGAGTTCCATCTGATCAACCCCACTGTGTGACGAGCATTAATCAAACTGCATGCAGATCTGGTAGTGTCATACAGTAGTTACCTTGAAAATCTGACAGCAACTAAATGGATCGCTACTTAAAAATAGTGTGTAGAATGTCTTGACCCAGCAGCAGTACAATGAATCCCTCAGATTAAAGAGAATAAATATTTTCCTTTAGTCCTGGTGGATAATGTCTCTTGAAGAACTGTCCTAAAATGAAACTTAAAAACTATGTGACAAAGTACAGAGGAGGTGATCACTGAGCTGCACTTCCATAGTGCAGCAACCAATGATTTTCAGCAACATACAGAATTCTCATGGTTGCAAAGTGTCAACATAAATAAATAAACCTGGTTCTTTGTGAATTCAGAATGGACCCCTAATTGTACCACACCAATTTCATCCATGGCATTCTTGGAAATGTAGAGCAAAAAGATAAAATGTTTTCCAGTCAATTTTATACACCGCAACCTTTGCTGTGAAAAAGAAGAAAGAAAAAAGGGGAAAAAATAATAAAAAAGGAATGCTTCTAAGTAGGATGAGAAGAGGAGGAGGAGGAGGGGGAGAGGATGGGTGGGACCCCAGACCGAGTGTCTCTTCCCTTTAGAATTTGTTGCACATGTCAGCATTCAACAAGCCAGTGGTATTGTTCAAGGCAGACCTTATTAATTAATGTTCAGTAGGTGGCAGAAGATAGCACCCACAACTGCAATTGTCATTGTGCCACCAATCATCCCACTCCACGCACATGCCAAAGCAGCAGCCTTTATATGAAAAAGTAAGCACATGCAGACATCTGTGATGACCTACTGGGGCTGCTCTGGGGAGCTGCTTCTTTCTGGATTCTCCGCCTTGTGATTTCTGATGCCCTAAGAAGAGCAGTCCCTCCTACCTTACTTTGTTCTTTAAACTAATGGATGGATTTTGTTCTCATCAGGGGGTATCATGCTCTGCTGACTGGCTGGATTGGCATGATAAGCTTTCATTCACATAAACCTGTAATGACCATATAGCAAATATTCCTCCACAACACTGGAATCTAGAGGAGGAAGTCAAAGCAAAAGGAAACCCTAAATCCTATTGTTGAGTAAAGGTTTCCAATTTTTCTGTTAACTGGGGTGTTTAGTTTTACAAATGAAAATATCAACTCCATCCTGCCTCCCTCCCCCAAAGGAAAAAAAAAAAAAAGTCATGCCAACCTATATTGATGAAAAGTATGTTCCAATACTTCGGGTAAAAAGCTCAGGAATAGCTTATACAAAGGAAAATAATTAGTCTTGTGGTTTCTGTCTATGTTAGTGGCATCTTGGGTTATTATAGTGAATGTGTCAGTTAGACATGCCCAGCGAAATGTCAGGCATTTCCAGCCTTCTAACTCATAAGCATAATTCTGGTTAGAAATACTGATTATTCAATCGTTCATGCAAGGATCTTTTTGCTTAGCCCTTCCACCTTCCACAGCAAACAGTTTCTGCC
The DNA here is from genome assembly GCA_027560015.1 of Chloroceryle amazona. Taxonomy (NCBI): domain Eukaryota; kingdom Metazoa; phylum Chordata; class Aves; order Coraciiformes; family Cerylidae; genus Chloroceryle; species Chloroceryle amazona. Next base: position 28,679 of record JANHFX010014654.1, read on the forward strand.
ACAATTTCTGATACAATTCCAGGATCATGTCTAAATGCACTATCTGCTCCAAACTAGACTTCCATGCTGGAATGGAGTCTGACTGAACCTCATGAGCACACATTATCATGACCAAGTTCATCATGCTAGAGGAAATGTTCAAAGACAACCTGGAGACTGCAGCAGATGGTGCTAATTTTTTTGTGGTAATTGTCCTTCCAGTTTCAGGAATGAATCTAATACAATGTACTAATGAGGGCTCTGTTACCCAGCTTTGTGAGGTTAGGCGTTTGGGAGATAAAGCACAGAGTCATATGAATGTGACTGTGGAGAGATTCCAGTTTTTGAATTCTTAACCAAACTCTGGTTATTTAGAGGTTCACCCATTTCTTGCAGACCAGATCAGATGAGGAATTAACTTGCCTTCCCTGAAAGCTCATACCCTGGGAACTATTTGTTGTATTCACCTTTTTTATTGCTAAGTTGTTCTTCCAGTTCTCAGCATGCTTTTCTGCTGTGTTCCAGGAACAATTGCAAACTCAATGCATGAAAGTTTCCATGCTTGTAACCTAACCTTCTAAAGCCTAGAAAAAGTCAAGCTGGTGTGGTCAGTGATTTTGCTTGAAATTTACAGAATGCTGCTTAGGTTCTGGTAAGCAATTTCTTAACAACATATTTCTTGTTTATTGATCATGATGACTAACACCATATTCAAGTTTGTTCTTTGTCATAAGACAGTCACATGCTACTGCTGAGACCTGCTTTTACTCTGCCCAACACATCACCATGTCCAGAATCTCCTATTGTTGAAACAGGACCATCAGATAGACATTTTTTTTAACAAGCAATAGTATTTCATGCAATACGTCTCTCATAATGACAGGTCATAAGAGGGCAAAGGCTGACAGAACAGTTTGCCTGTGTTGCCCATCACAGTACACACCCTGAATATAATCCAATTTACACCTTCCCAATTCTTTGCTTCACTTTTAATTTGTTAAGAACAAACTTCCAATTGGAACTGACCTCGCTTTCATGACCCTTTTGTTCTGGCATCATTTTGATTTGCTTCAGAAGAACACACAATCCCTTTTACATACTGGGAGGGCATAAAAGAACCTGCCTGCTCTGGCTGTCTAGATAAATTTTAAAAAGAGTTATGCATCTCTCTAGTATTTATTAACTCGCCTTGTACCTCTCTGTGTATGAACTTGAGCATTACACTGAGGTCAACATGTAAAATGGTTTAAAAACACAGCAATTTCACTCGTCTCCATAGAAAAGGAGGGCTGATCCATTTTAAAACATTATTCCTTCTCTTCCTTTGTATTGAAAAGTGTTTGTGAAAATCTGCACGTAGGAAAAAAGCAGACCATGAGCAAGCCGCCCAAGTGGATAGACTAGAAATAGTTTTGGCTTGTAAGCACAAGAAGACACATAACCCATCTTTAGGGGATATTACACCAAGAGAAATGTGTTGAAAACCAAAACAAAGTCTCTGGGATTTCAAGCAGACAGACCATTCCTCCTAATAAGCACAACCTGTAAAATCTATGAGGATTGCAGACCTCACACTGAAACAATGAAGCAGACATTTTGTGTGATTCCTCTGGAGAGAGAATTATTACTTATGTCAGAAACATATAAAGAAAACATGTCCAGACATTTTAAGCAGGAATACAGAAATGCCTCATAGCCCTGGATGGAGGACAGAAACATAAGAAGTAAGTAGGGCCTTTTTTTTCCCCTTTAACTTGTTAAAGCTATCTGAACAATGGCAAGGTAACCCTGGTTTTTTATTTTCTTTTGTTTTTAAATGCCAGGTGCCAAATATCAAAGAACTATTCTTTTCACATCATGCTAGTGAAGTACAAAAATTTAAAAGCAGAAAAGACAAGGAAGAAAAAGATTATTAAGAAGGACTAGTCAATGGGCTATGGAATCAGAGCAGCAGGGTGTAAATTAAGAGGGATTCTAGAATATTTCTGCGACTGACATATTTACTAATACATATGAACTATTTGAAATTAACAATCATCTTCACTGCAGCCAAAAGCTAGACCACTGGTACTGTGCTCAGATTTTCAGATCTCCAGAGAGGACCAAACATGTTCTGCCTGTCTTCTGGTTTCTATAGTATTTTTTTTGTATTTATTCTCATGAAGTGCTGCAGTGACACGCAATGTCTGTCTTTTCTGAGGGCAACTCAGTCCACTTATGTTTAAGGCTCTTTCCAATATGAACAAATATGCATCTTTGCAATGCTGCTAAATAATATAAATGTGTATCACTTAAGAATTCCAAATTGAGCCTTTCTCTTAATCATTTTTTCTGTAATGCAGTCACAATGAAAGGTGGTACTGACTAGATGTTAGCTTGCCAGATATAAAGTACTAACAAGCTCTATCCATGTATCATGGACACTCTTACAGCCCCATTAAAATTATTTCATTAATCTCCTGAATAACGTGAATCTATACATGTATATTGTACTAAGATGGCCTTTGAAGCTTTTTCTATTTTTAAAAATGAAATTTAAGAAGTACATACAAGTATCCACCTTTGAGAGTTTCATAGTTATTTTTTAATAAAAAAGTAATGAAAGAAATTGAAGTTACTAGGAAAAATAAGAAAAATAGAATGGGAAGTATGACCTAGAAATTAAACAAGCTTTTCAAACAGCATGATGCAGCTTTTCTCTCACTGAAGTGGATGTTGTTATGGTACTGTGGCACAATCTGGTGCAACTGTAGGATTCACCACTTAGCCATTTTCTGACCTGTGTGGTAGAAAAGCAAGGAAACAGATGGATACTGGCTGCCCAATATGTTAGTGGTGCCTTGATCCAGTTCACACTTAGCTGTTTAGCTGTCCTTAGAAAATGCAGTTCTGACCTTCTCCTGCCATTTATGTTACTGTGCAGTTTAAGAGGTTCTGCTGAGCACCTGACAGGAGTACAGAAGGCACATTTTTAGACATCTAGATTGATTTGCAATGTGTAAGGAGTCTGATCACCTAATTCAGGACTCTAATTCCATTTTATGGCCTGGTATCTAAAGTAGACATTGTAACAATGAGTCTTAGCTGCATCATGCTTGGGATGTAGCTCAAAGTGTACTCTGTACAGTGTTCTCTGTACAGTGGGAATCTGTAAAGTATTACATAGCATTAGAGTATTACCTGACTTCATGTGAAAGAACAAAAGCACTGAAAATAGTACAATGGTTATGCTGCAGGGGAGTCAAGCTGTACGAGTGCCTTCAAAAGGTGACAACCCTATTGAAAAATGACTCCTGAGGTACCAGCACGTAAGGTATATGCTAGCAGAGCAAAAGGGGAAATTGTTTTTCTGGTGTCCCTGCTTTTAATTTCTCCACATCTCCTAGTACTTCCATTCACTGCTTTCAGTACAAAGTTCATTAACATCTGCCTGGAAATCTTTGTGGTGGTTGTTTCACTGGTGTTCAAAAGCACTTTCCATTCTTCTTAAATGGTTCTATGCAATTCTAGGCAGCCAGACATTCAGGTGGTAGAATACAACACAGTCTTGCCTCCTAGCTTTGTTTTGCAAGCACTGATCTGTTTCACTGGCATCTGGGATCTCTCTCCTTATAAGCTATGGCTAACACATGTTCTTCTCTAACTGAGAACTGGACATGTCTTTCCTAATGTCACTCAGATGCTGATTTACTCCTACATAAATCCTCTTGGATTTTTTCCAAATCAGCATGGTTATCATCATCTCACATTGCCTCTATAAAGTCCTGGGTAGGTGCTCTGTAAAAGATCAACAGCTCCACAGACCTCAATGAACTGCCACATACTCGGCTTGAGGAAATCAATAGCTGTTTTCCCATGCCTCACTCACTTTCTCACTTTTCCCTGTAAGCTGATGTTTGGTAAATCCAGTCCATATATGGGATGAAAACTGAAAAAGCATGGTTCTTCCTTTCTTTTCTTTTTTTTTCCAGAAAATGAAAGCATTACAGTAGAAAAAAAAAATAAAATCAAAGTTCCAGAGGAGAAGAAAATTAACCTGCCACCCCAACGTCCTTTCAACCCCATTTCATGAGATGTGAACCGAGGCTGTCAATGAAATTCAATGGCTTGTGACACAAATCTAAGGAGAGATTATTGTATGCAATGCATAGTCAGATGGAAGTGTTCACTGCTGCGGGGGGCACAGAGCTAGGCACTGAGACAGGGCTTTTAAATGACCAGACATAAGCGCAGTGATGCGGTCTGAGAAAAAGAGGATAATCAAATTTCATGCTTCAGGACATGAGCTGATTATTTTCTGTACCCTGCAGGCTATCACACCCACTACAGCACCCAGCCTTCTGCTGGATGCTTTACATAGGCTTCAGTCTGATATTCCAGGGCCATAGTTGAAGAGAAGACACTAATGTAGAGAGGAGAATATACTGTGATCAGCCTTCACATCTTCTTCCAATCCAGAGGACGAGACAGGTATGATGTTCTAAATGTTATTCATACTTCCTTAATGAAGCAACTTTGCTGCAAAACAACAGTGCTTGGAGGGAGGCAATGTGAAATCTGTGCAAGTGTGACTAACATTTTTCTAATTCTATTTTTCTTCTCTGTGAAATTTTGTTTTGAAATTTAATTTCTATGTACAAAGTGCAGGCATTTTAAAAGTTCAAAGTGAAGCAATGTTTTTAAATGACTGAAACAACATTTCAAGAAACTCAATCTTATTTTTTTCTATTTCCACTACCATTTTTCTAGACTTCACTTTTTTATTCCGGTAGGATGAGAAAATAATAAGAAATACCCAGCATCCTTGTGAAGAACAAAATTTCCTGTTATTTCTGTGTTGAGTGAACACAAGTACAGCCATTTACAGCAACCTACTGAGATACAAAGAAAGAGGAATCAGGCTTCAGCCTCAGTTTCTCAGCTACCAGCAGATCAGATTGTCATACTGGAAGATGGAATGAAAACAAATGTAACACACTCTGCATCAACAGAGGCAACATTCATTCTGGATTTCATCGGGATTCTTGAAAATCAATATTTTTGTGAAAGAGTTAAGTAAAAAAAAATAATTCTTTCAGTCAGACCTAGAAAGATGGGAGCATTCGTGTTGATGGTCTTGATTCACAAACACACAGATTAAAATAAGAGCCAGAGTTGTCCAGCTTATTTGTCTCTCAGACATATGTACTGTATGGACAGCTAAGCTGATAGAAGTGAGAATCCTGAACCACTACAAGTTGTAGCTTGACATATCGAAGAAACTAACATAGATTTAGGTTTTCCTTGGTATATCTCTCTAATTTGCAACAATACAGCACAAGTTTCAGTATCAGCTAGGCTACTCTTATAGTAGTGTAAGGAATCTCCAAGGGGTGAGGAATCTCCAAGGGAAAGAAGTGAAGCAGACAGAAGCAGGTGATACTCTCTGTAGCCTACCTCTATGAGTCAGAACACCATGTACTTTGATATAGGTGACTGAGAGGAAAGATCTGGTAGATCTGCGACACAAAATCTGCTCTTCTGGGTGCCAGCTCATGGCGTTACAAAGCCAAATTTCTTCTTTTGACTTTAAAATAAAAGTTTCATCCAACCACCCCTCTCATTTCCTGTGGGAAAAAAAACAACAACTAACCTAACAAAAAATAACCAAAGGCCAAACCACAACAGAAACAAATGTCTCTAAGTCTATATGACTCCTAAAGGAGATAGGAGTAGTAACTGATTTTTTATAAGACTGTCATAAAGCTGCTAGCTGCTGATATGCAATGTCATAGCGAGGCTTGCAGGGTTTTTCATGGCAAGCATTAGTAAGCACCAGAGAAAAAATAAAGGAGGTTGTTTTTAATATTTGGAATATATCTTAGGTTCTGTTCTGAATGACTTTGAACTTTGGAGACAGCAACGTTTTGCTAGGTTTCAACCATCATCAAAACAAGCTAAGTGGGAAATTGTACAGTTTTCATTACAAAGCTTTGCACCATGAATTTGATTCTGCTTAAGTAAATCTAGTAAAACACTAGAACATCTTTGTAAAAGTTTCAGAGAAGAATCCTGTCATTCACTCTAACATTCCTCCTTCACTGCCCTTCAAGTGCCTAACTGTGTTTTGTCCCCACAGTCTGTCCCAAACAATATCTCCACAACCTCACAGCCTCTGCAGGGACAAGGAGCTCAAGTCCAACTCTCGTGAACTCCAGTGGAGGTTGGAGAGGTTCAAATATGGGTCTAGCTGTCATTAAGTTCTATTTCACATAAATAAAACTTTTATTGATGTTTAATCAGTACTGAGGTGAACAGAGCTAATTTTTTTCCCTTAAAGCCTCTTCTGGGTAAAGTCAGAATTTCCAAATTTTTTGTTGTTTGGACAAGAGAAGTGCCAAATTGCACGATCCTTCTCATCTTTCTGTGCCAGGAAAGGATCTTGGTGAGAGAAAGGAGACATCTGTGGTAAACTTGGTTTGGAACAAGCTTCTGCTAAAAGTCTCTGGCAACAGATGAGAGCCTTCCACCACAATATCATTATTTCCACTTAGCAAATTCAGATTTCATGACTGCTCTCAGGAGACCACTGTCCTGCTACCATGAATCACCAGCACCACTGAATGACCTTCTGCAAATCCAACAGCCACTCTGTTCCCTGCATTCAGGCAGAAAATAAGGCTTCATTAGCCTCTCTCTATGTCAAAAGCAGTAGCACAAGAAGTGCGAGGGTTATCAGCCATTTATTTCCTGCAAGTACCAAGAAAGCATAACTTCAGTCATCCTCCCCCTCTAACAGAAATTTTGCTCCTTTAAATATTGTCCGTACCACATGAAGAGCCCATAGTTCCAGTTGAGATCATTATCACATTGCAGTAAATGGTCTATAAATGCACGCAGTAAATCTGCACTGCAGACTTAACTCAACTTTAAATCACAGTTGTCCTACACTGGACTTGTGCCTGTACAGCAATGTTGTGGACTTATCGGCTTAAGCTAACAGGCTGAACTGCGGCTACCTGATTGGTTAGGAAGGTCCCAGAGGGGATCAACTAGCTGCACATAATTTGCACTTAGTCATCTAGTTGGAACTGCTATGGAGACTCAGTTCCTCCAGAGATCAAATCAGAAGACTGCACTGCATATTCACACAGCTCTTTCTGCAGACTCAACCTCTCGGACTCCCTATTCTTGTTCTTCCCATACAGAGACCTTATTTCTTGACTCCCATTTAAAGACTTTTCCCTTGTCCCCACTGTCTGTCTTCTCTCCCAAACTTCTTTAAGTAACGGCCTTTTCCTCTCTTCCCACTCCAGCTCTGCACTGACAGCTCACATCTGTTCTTCCCAAAGCCTCATTAGTTGCTGGGGTTACAACAGTCTTTTCATTTCTCTCTCACACAACAAACATTACAGATATCTTGCTCTGTTCAAGAATCCTTGGTGAAATGTCTGTGCTTTTCCCCTCATTCTGGGTCCGTTCTGCCCTGGGCCCCATGATCCTGCTTGAGTGATGGGGAGCTACTGCTCTATCCAGTCACTACCTCCCTCAGAAGTTGTGTTTGGGAAGGGATGTCAAACAACTGGCCGTCAGGGTGGAACCAGTACAGCTGCCTTCCTTACCCTCTCCTACACTCTGCATTTGAGGGACCATTTTCTGCAAAACTGATTTGGAAATATTTGTAAATGAGGCCCGGAGGTATACATGATATTTTTCACATAGACAGATGGACAGACAGATAGGTAAGGAACACAAGACATCCCAAGCTCTAGATACGTGACTGTTTTCAGCTCCTTCCAGAACTGACACAAGGAGCTGGCACTATGTTAAGTTCTCAATCCCCACAGAACCTCTGCTGATGGAAAGAGATGTAGCAAGGCAGCCACATGGTTTTTGTTTATTTCTCTTTTATCAACCTCTGTCATGAACTTCTCCCACCGCACAAACAATTGAAGTCACAGTATTTCATCTTAGGCTTTCCATCCCTTCTTTTCAAAGGCTCTGGTCTCAACACTCTCCAGCACATCCTCAGACTGAGATTCCACTGAGTCAGCTGCCAGTCTGCCTAAGCATAAGCCTATCGTAAGCCTTGTCGTATAACTGATTGCAGTTGTGGCAGAGTAGTAGGAAGAGAGTGATCCGGCTTCTCTGCTTGCTAGAGAAACAAGAAGAAAGCATAAGAAAAGGTCTACCCCATACCAGTATTTTGGAAAGTCTTTAAAAAGCTATCAGCTCTGAGTGAGAAAAACTTGTCTGTTTGTTTGTTCTGCAAAAAGCACAGGCTAGTTCATTTTGTTGAACTGACTCAAAACTTTTCAAAGCATTTACCTGCCACCGTACAGTTACATGTATCTTTGTACTCCAGATTCCAATTTCTATACAATTTCAACAAAGTATTTCAGATAAGATCAGGCAGAAAAAGATATTAAATATTTTCATTTCTGAAGCTGAAATGTTTTGATGGAAACAATAACAGTTCCAAATGTATTTTTTTCCAGAAATATCATAATGAAATGTATTTTTTCCTGCTTTTTATTTTATTTTGCAATGAAATTAAATTATAACTTTTTCACTTAGTTTTTATAATAAAGCGTTGTGACTAAAGCGGGGGGGTAATCAGACACAGGAGACATTTCCTCTCTCTCTTAAGTCCTTCTATAAATTTGATGAAGGAGATTCACATTTTGAGTTAAAGACAGTTTGAAATCTAATGTTTATATTTATATTGCAGAGAAATAGCATGCTGGTTAGGTAAAGCATAAACTCCTGTTTGCATACTTCTTCAGTGAATGCTCTTGAAAATTCAATCATATTAAAGCAACATCAGGGTTTGGGTTTTTTAATGGACTAAGACAACATTTGTCATCAATGTTTTACCACTGAGGCACCTGTTTGGGTTGTTGTGAGCCTCCTTTTTTCTCAAAATTACATTCACTAGTGCTTCTGAGCAGTCTACAGTCATTAGGACTTATTCTCATAGTACCCCTGTTTGCCAAGGGAATACTGACCCCATTCTGGACACATGAAGCAGTCAGTCTATGGTTAAGAAAATTTCTGTCCTCTGGAATGCAAGGCCAGACTCCATTCCTAATTCTTTTCTTTCTATATTTAACAGATTCCAGCTTCCAAAGTACTTTATTCCACATATCTTACCCACGTTTAAACCCCAAATTTATAAATCTCTTCAGTGTGCATATGAATAAATTTTTCTACTTTTTGTTAACTATTGTGATCAAAGAATTGAGATACTGAGATTTTGCTCACATAAGGGAATTATCATCGTGACTTGTGCCATCCCTGTCAACAGCTGGGATATGTTCCTTCCCTCACCTATTTACCATCTCACCTGGCCTTGAAAAGATCTGTGTTGCTCTTTGGACATAGCTCATAAATATGCCTCTGGCAAAGAACCTGAAGCACAGTTATGGAACGAGACTTCTGACACAGCTTCAGTAGAGGGAGCTGTTTTACCAGCTAAGGAGGAGAGAAGGTTGGGATTCCTATCTCGGTAGGTACAAAGAAGCATTTTCAGAATGAAGTACATCACTTACTGTCTTTTGACAGATGCATCAATCTATTGTTCTAGACTATCTGGACTCTTAGCATCCATAGGCTGTAATTAAGCACTGATTTCCGTTGAATATAGCTCCTTACTCTTTCAACTGTACAATACAGACAAAAGAGATATCAGAGTAAGAAAAAGCGATTTTATCTCTTAATGCTCTACTCTGCAAATGAATCCTGTAACAATGGGATTGTGCCACACAATGAGACCAGGTACTGCAGCTGTTTTCCTGACCATGGGATGTCTTTCTGCAGGCAAGGACCTGTGCTTTGTGGAAAGCTGGAAATCTAAATATGTTGCCATCACAAACATTTTAGAGTTATACTGGAGGGGAGTTTCTGTAACTAGCTGCTGCACAGAGGTAGTTCAGAGATCACTACTATAACAGCACACTTTATCACTCTTTAACTCTTTAATTTAGAGGCCATGTGTTTGGCTGATGAATTTCATTTACCCCTAGGACTGTGATCTACTACTATCCCCAGCAGTGTAAGAAAGCAGAAAGAGGGTGACACAGAAAGGGCTTGCAAGGAGCATCTCCTTGATCTGTTGCATTTGATCCACAAAAGCAAAAGCAACAATGTGAGTGAACTTCAGTATAAAAAGAGAAGACATGCTTCCAGTGTCTAAGTCCTACATGGAATCATTTAATTCCTATTCCTCTGACATACTGGTTTTATTTGGATTCCTTACTTCTTCAGATGGAGAAATACACAAAGTGGAAACGTCTCTTGTGGAAACTGGAAAACAAAACATCTCGCCATTCCTTTCAAATAATGGTTTAAAACTAATCTTTAGGTTTAGTACAGTGAGATTCCACAGCCCACCTGTCTCCTGGCCTTCCTAAAATGGGATGCTGTAGAGATGAGGAGTCTCTCGCTTCTCCCCACAGAAAATGCCTCAAGCTAAACTCTGAAGAATGGCACTCAGCCTAAAGAATATGTAGATGAATATGGTCTGAACACAGACATCCACATAAATGTATCATTCCACATGGTTGGGAATTCATGGCCTGAGTGTCTACAGAGCGGGTACCTGTTCACTTTGGATATGGATGCAATGTGAATTGGTGCTTCCACTGATAAACTGAAGGACAAGGTGTTAATCCATTGCCCACAAACCCTGGAAATAGCTTTCAGAGATTATGCCAGGTAAAAGTTTGCAATTCATAGTGCTGCATCTGATTCCTGACTCAACCTGAAATTATTCCAGCTCAGATATCTTTCAAAAGAGTCTAAGGACCTAAGTTTATCAAGGCTTTCTGCACAGACTGCTGTGATGAAAACCTAAAATTTTCATGATGAGGGCTTCTTTGGTAAACTCAAGTAGATCAGGTACCAGAAAAGCAAAGTGTATGTGTAATGTGCCTTACCCACAGGCAGGAAGGGTTTGGCTCTTATCCACCATCTACATATATTGCATACATAAAATCAGAGGCCGGTGAATTTTACTGCAGTCTGTTAAGAACGTACACCTAGCCTGGTCCACTCATATGTAACACACATTTATAGCACACAGCTATTAAACTGTGATATCATCAACTGATAAAAATCAATTCTTGCCTAAAAAGCAATGGGATCAAGCCACAATAGAAGCAAAATAGAAAAACACTTTGTGAATAGTTGAAGAGACATTCCTCATGGTCTCCTCTCATTTCTGGGTGCCAAAACAGTACCAATGGCCAAGAATACTTTTTATATACCATGAGCTGGCTGGTAGGATATACCTTTCCTCCTGGAACCAATAATTGCACAATAATCCAGGATTTTGTCTGCACTGCTGCACTACACCTACCCGTGCCCAACTGCACATGGGCCACCCAGGAGCTCCAGCTGAATCAACAACACAAAGCAACTGGCCAATTTCATGGTACGGGAAAGACAGTTGACAACACATTGCACTGGGGTTTGCTATATATTGGTACAACATGGACCCACTTAAAAGCCCTGACATTGATCTTAAAGGGTTCAATAAGTAAGCTGTTTACTGACAGCTAATGATAATAGCTATCAGTGAAAATGGTTGGGCTGTGCATGGGGAAGTAGAGATAAGTCAGGGACTCAGTGTTTATCATGTGGTTTTCTTAGAGGTCAGGAGGGTCCAAAGATGTTACGCTCTGTTCTGTGATGAATTAGAATCACTTGAAAATTTTAGGTCAGGGATCCTATTAACTACTACAAAGAGATACAAAAAAGGTAAACAACAGAAACCTCCATGTGTATAAAATTAATATAAAATAGGTTTGGCTGATCACGTATTTTTCTAAGAGTTTTTTGTTTCAGTTGCTTTGAAACACTAGTACTATGAAACAGAAAGGACAGATCCAAGCAGAAATGACTAATTGCTGGGCTGTACTACCTGATTCCCATCTCAGGCTAATGTAAAACTGGAGTCACTCCAGTGGAGTACCAAAACCAATTCCAGGGACACCATACATACAAAGCTGGTGAAGTACAATGATGCACTTAGGGCTTTGGGTGGCCTGAGTCCTCCTCTCTCATGAGCTAAAACAAAAGAAAACCTAGAAAAGCTGAGCAGGCTGCACACAGTCTCCTAGCAGTTATCTACATTATTAAGATGCTGTACAAACTGCAAACATAACAAATCACTAGCCAGAGGTGTTCTAGTTTGACAAACATTGGAGATGAAGATGACAAACTAGACGCTTCATTTAGCTTCCCCTATAAAACACTGAAGAAGCCTCACACAATGGAACCTTCCTGACCTTTTCCAAAGGACAAAGCCAAATACAGCCAAATAGCTCTTCCTTTCTAATCCAAGTGTGCGCTCGCTCATTTGGCATATGACATCCTACTGATATTTAGAGGCCAGTAATTCCAACCCTTGCTCCATTTACACACTTACACAGTAAAATATTTCCTACCCATATCAGTGAGAATGTCTATCTGTAGATGCCCTTCTCTCAACCTTCACAATTTTCTTTAAAGGCATCTTCTCAGTATACTTTTAAAAGTTATTGCTATTTTTATCATGTGGAGGCTCAAGTTTCACAGAACATTTGCATGTGTTACTTAAATCAGTCTCTGTTCATCAAAACATGTCAACATATGCTTAATTGGAAATACTCAAAACCTCTGCAGAGCACAAAAGCCCTGCTGGAATGGGGCCTGCCTCCAGTACTGTTTGTACACTTTCTGTGACACAGACATTTCCTGTGCAGTTCCTGGTTATTGGGCACAATTCATTTCACACCAGAGCTTTACTGCTAGTGCTCCAGCCCTTCACAAGAGACAAACATCAGCTGTGCCATCTAGATTTAAGGTAACATTTAAAAAGAAGCAGCAAGTCAGAACATACCCTTGCAGAGCCTGGTGTAGCTGTTCTTTTAATCTTAGCTGGATTTTCAGCTCCACCTGAGGCACAGCCAGCGAACGCTGCCCTTTTGCCTACCTGTCTATCAACATCACGGGAAGAATATTAAGCCTCTGACAGTTTTCAGTGCCACACACACATTGAAAATGCATGAAGTGAAACACCACGTCCAGCCAGATGTGTACATGGAGTTCTGTGAAGTACACAATCTGATATCTGGTACTTGATGAAGTACTGGGATCTCAACTTTACATGATGCAGAGCATTGAAATTACAAACCTTTGTTCGATTTCTTTGAGAAAGTAGTCCTGCCTATTTGCAAGCATTCTCTTCTCTTTCAGAAAGGTGAAATCAAAATATATTTCAATATGATTTGCTGGAATGAAAAGAAAAACCCTCAAGCCAGCCTTTTGTGTAGCGCTCAGATTTTATATTAGCCTTTGTCCCTTGCATGTGAAAAAGATTGTGTATACACAGTGTCATTCTTGGATAAAATTGCATTGTTGGGCAAATGAAAATTAAGTTCTATCATTTCTAGGAAATAATTCGCATTTGTAATTCCCATGAAGACCCATGGGTTCTAGTAATCTTATTTCCTAAGCCTGAATCTCTAATAAATTTCATTTACAACAAAAACCTTTAATCAGACCCAGTAATATTATCTGTATTTTAAACATCAGTTATTATGTGGTCTATAATTCTGTTGGTATGCACAGATAAACAGTGTGTTCTGTCTTCTGGCAGCTTGTAGCCTAGTAGATCCTAATTAATCACAGACCAACAGATAAGCAGGATAGAATCACTGCAAAATGTCCATCTTGGAAGGAGCTTTTTGCTGCACTCAGTTTTAGAAAAAAGTTACTAACAGTATCTCATCTTTAATCAGTACTTACAACACACTTCTGTCTCAAGTGTTAAGCCATGCATAATTCTGGCTGCTACTGATTAGACAATGTAGTGTGTGTAATTTTAACTTTACGATCCTTACATCCTTCTCAGACAGGAGTTCTGAAAAGACAGAACTGGTAACCTTCATTAGCAAGCAGATGAAGTTTAAAAGATCCTACTGATCATTAGGGAGATGGTTTAAGCACTCTTCAAATACGCTTTTTATAATCCATTGCCAATTTAAAAATAAGATGGAAATAACCTTAATGCCAGTGGAAAATTTCATTAAGTGTTTTTCCTGGAACTCACTGCTGCCACTTGCACGTTTTGCTCCCAGCTCCCGCCCCGTCCTTCCATACTATCTCAGTTCTGACAACTTCCATTCACCCTCCAGCCACATATCACTGTTAGTGGAGGGAGCCAGTCATAAAATATAACCTCTCCAAACATACCTTGAGTTCATCGATAGCAGCAACTGTTGAATTCTGACCTTCCTGGAGAAAATGAGCAAATTTGCCTTTGTTGCTGCCATCACCTTAGAAGAGGAGTCACTGTGTGTACACTTTCCATTTCTCTACCCCCAGCATCTAGTACATCCCTGCAGGGATTTCTGGAGAAGCTAATCTGGAGAGATCAGCTCCCTGATCTTGAGAGGTGAAAGCATTTCAGGTTTAATCCTTTATTTGGAAATTAATGCAACTAAAATAAATAAATAAATCTGAATCCATACAGGATTTTAGATTGGTCACCTTAGTAAAAGTTGAAGTTGTTCAAGCCTTCTTCACAATCTTAAAGAGATCTCAAGATCCATAGCTATGAAGAGGCTTGAGCAGATATAGAAAAGAAGAGCTCAGGGGAACCAGCAGCTGTGAAAGAGTGGATTTCCTGAGATGGAAAAGAGAGCACACACCCTGACATCAGGGATACTTTGACTTTTCAAATGTTCACAGCTGACAGTACTGTCAGATGGCCAGGCCTTGGGGAAATGTCCCCAGAAGGGGCAATCCAGAATGCATCAACTGCTATGTGTGGTCATCTAAGGATTTTTTCATTTGTTAGGGAAGAAGCAGCAAATAGAAAGCAGTGGCGAAGAAAACAGTAGCAACTTCCTGCTTACATGCAGATTACAACAAATAGTAATGAGGTGCACATGGTCTAGGAATATAAGGGGAAAAAAGAAAAGGAAAGAAATCCACCGTGGGCTGCACTGCCATGATTTTAGGGAATTTTGCTCACAATACATCTGCAAAGTAGGTGAAGAACACAATTTGGACTTGATGAAGCTGGATTGCCTAAAGTTAAAAAGCTCTCTGTGGGAGAACTAAGAATAATCACAGGAAATCCTATTTGCTTACGTTAATAATCGAATACTAAATATAACAAACATGCATATTATGTATATAAATACATGGTGAAAACAGGGAAGCGGTACTCAAGCATGTTACACAGTTGAACAAGTATCAGTGGGTAAAGTGGAACAAGATGGGAAACAGTGTCCAGACCTGACTTCTAACATGGTTCTTGCTAATCCCTGTGTACCCTCCGTGTCCTTCAGTCTGCAATGGGATGCTTCCAGTTGCTAGGAAATTTGAGAAAGCCAGTCCCAGAACTCACAGGAACTTAAAGAGTGGCACTCACTTCTCCAGAGAGCAGTGTGCTACAATGCAGAGACCCAGTGAAGTGCCCCATTAGTTAAATCATGAAGGAAGGTGACTCTGTGACCTCTCACCTTGTGTTTTAAACTCCACCATCACAGAATAAGCCATTAAAAGAAACAACTCAAACCACTTTAATAGTGACCATCATTACCATGCTGTTTGTGGTTGCTCAAATTATGTTACAGAAGGGAGTAGCAGATGAAGGGAAAGAAGGGAAACTTACCCAGTTCATATAAACTAACTCAAAAATAAGTAAATGAGGAAGAAGGATCTCATCTACTTTTTGCTTCTTGGGTTTGATGATTCTTTTCACAGAAAGTTTTTGTCAAAATTTCAAAGTGCAGCAGTGTTTGTTTGATCTGAAACATTTCACAAGCATATCTGGAATTTTTTTTCCAGCAAGAAGATTGACGTTTTTCTTCTCCTCCCATTCAAACATTTTTTCAACTAGAAAAGTAATTTTATTTGAAGAAAAATAAATTTTAAGTCATTTTAGAAGCTGCAACACAGCATCTGACTTCAAAAAAGTAATCTTCCCTTTGACATTTCATGTCAGAAAAAACACTTGGGGGGGTGTAAAACAGTTTGTGGTTCAAGGGAAAAAAATACCCAAACAAATAAACAAATAATTAAAATAATTCACAGACGTAAGCAAATTATTTGAGTTGAACAGCTCTCATTTCTTCTTGCAAAGTGTCCTACAGCCCAGTTTTTGGACTTGGCAAATGGATTCCTTTAGCAGGCAGCATACAGTGCTAGCTGGTATCATGTATTAATGCTGCCATACCTGAACCCTGACAACTGCATTTTATAAGTGGATCTTTATATTAGATCTTTGTGAAACCACAGAATCCCTTTCCCTTCCAGGCTCAATAAACAGCTTAGTCAAGGTTTTGACTATCTGTTTCATTTAATTACATATTCCTTGATTTATGGTTCAGGAAAGGCTGTAAATGAGGACATCACATTTGCAATCCAACCTCAAGATGTTTTCAAAATCAGCAACAAAAACCCTCACATGAAGTCTTATGAAAACAATCCCCTGGGGAACCACATGCAGGGCAGCCTAGCTAGCTTCTGTGTTTACCGAACAGGAGAGATGAATGGCTGACTTTGATTTTTTCCTAGGTGTGCAAATAAGGAGCATTAGACTTGCTTATCCTGAAGCGTTTACCCTCATCTGTCAGTGCTGGGAGCTGAAGACATGGCTTTGTGCCCCAGGGGAGGTACAGGCCAGGAGATGTAAGGCCGAGTTAATGTGGCTTGGCAGAACTACATGGTACCAGGAAGGCAGAAGACAGACTGTCAATTAACAGGGGTAGCAGGCACTAGAAATCATAAAACTGAGTTTCTAGATGCTAGGTCAATCCTCCTCACTCAGACATCAGAGTCACCAACGAGCACATAAAACAACAACAGAAAAAAAAGAGAGGCAAAACCCCTAAGGAAATATACACTAAAACCCTGATCCCAGCACACCCGAATTTTGGGGCCATTAAATCCAAAGCCAGCCTGAGGCTCTATATTTATTAAGTGGCCTGTTGTTTGGAAGACAGTAGTGGAAGAAAGACCATCTTAAAGCTTTCTGTTCCCTACCTGGTTCAAGGCACATGATTCGTGAGGTCAGTGACATACAAAACAGCAGTGTATCTGGAATCCCCTCTACCCAGAGCTGTAGCAAGGTACATTATATGCACTCTGGAGTGGCACCCCCAGATGCAGAGCTGGCAGAACAAAAATGCCAGGTAGAAATCATCTCAAACAATTAATTTCATTATAATTCTAAGGGAAGTTCCAGGTTTTGGGATAAACATGGAGACAGAATCCTGCAAGATGTGTAACTTTGCATTATCTGATGTGTGTTTTGGTTCATAGACAGAAAAACTATAAAACCACATGGAGCCACTATGATCATCTAGATAAATCCACAGTATACAACAATGTTATAGCACATGATTAATCTGTAGTGTACCTTTTAAAGTTTAAATAGGTGTCTTTTCCAAATGCCTGTCAGTGATAGAGAATCCATCACACTTCTGGCAAGTTATCGCATTAGTGAATTATATTCTGTTATATAAATTGTTAAAATATTTTTTTTTATTAAGAGATTAAACCAGAAATCTCTCCCTCTTGTGGTTGTTTTGTTTTAACTTAGATAAGATTAACATTTTGAGCTTCTTAAGCCTTTTGATCTAAGGCAGGTGTTCAAGACTTTCATTAATTCTTTTCAGACTGTAAAGGACTGGAAAAAGAGAAATATCCTTGAACAAATCAGCACTAGCACTAGTCACACTTTGAGCTGCTAAATACATTTACAATTTTTTCAGCTAGAAATATTTTGCTGGGAGTTACTTATTCACCTTCATGCAATGCAGTGGTTGAAGTGAAACTTCAAGCAGAAAGTTCAGGTCCAGGTTGGAACTTCTGACCAAGTTTGGCACAGGCAATGGTCTGTAATGGGGCAGTCATATGAATAAAGAAAAATGACACTAAAGTTTCTCCTGTGGGACAAACACATCAGGGATGTGAACTTGGGTCTCATAAGTCCTTGGTATGTGTTTTTTGACAGGCTATTTTGGAATGTTTCATTTGTACAGCAATGCACCACAGAAACAGAATTTGAAATATCTATTTTTAAAACATGGAATCTTATTTGCTGATAGCCCCAGATATTTCAGTGAAGGTTTCATTAGGTTTATAAACAGAAGAAATGAATTGTCCTATCCTACTTGCCATTCCTGTGACTATATTCTGGCAGCAAGCAGAGGTTTAAAGCAGGAACTTTCAAATTACTTTTTCAACTGCAAAGGCTTTATCAAGAAAAATGTCCTCATAATGTTCCTTCCTAAAAATCAAATGCACTGTAAATCACTGGATCCACATCATCCCCAGAATGAATGGAGAGGAATCCTACCATTCCCACACTGGCTCACTCACCTTTAGGTTGACAGGAAAATTTAAGCCCTTTTCATGTGACTTATGAAATGGTTTATGGGCAGGAGGTGCAGAATAGAGGCCAGAGAGTGTGATGGTCAGGGTAAACCTGCCTGAAGTGCCAAGCAGTTCACTATATCAAGTGCTGTGCAGAGGCTTTGTACAGGGTAGTCGGGAGATGGAGGCACCCTGCTTCTGTTCTCACACACTCTTTATTAAATGGGCCTTTGTTAGGCTTATAGTTAAGATTAATGCAGCTCAATGAAGTACCAGCTCATTGACTCTTCATTTGATGGTTAAATTTCAAAACTGGACAAGTAAATAGAATATCTCACCCCCTACAATTTAATGTATTCCCGAAGTTCAAAGAACTATTCAATAATAAACAGCTGTTACTGATATTAAAGTTATTTCCCACATATTGAAAAGCTTTTGATTCAGATATACAGGAAAAACTGTGTTTTCAGACACTGGTTTCTCTGAGTTAGGAGAGGTTACATTTTACCACTCTCTTAGTACCAGGCACTGCGGGGCAAAGGCTTATGCAAAAAGCATCTTTTTAGTATTCACATTAACACTGCCTTTCTGCATATAAAAGTTTGGGTCTAAAGTGCAGTCTTCATCTCTCTTTCTTACTTTATCAAAGGACACAGAACCCACACTGGAGCTAGGCTCTCACACCATACTAATTGCACACCTCAACTCTCCCCCTCATGCCAAGAGAAAACTGGGAGATAGCTTCCTTCATGGAACACCTGCCTAAAATCAGGAGCAATTTAGCCTTCAAAAGCCTTTTATTTCCAAGTAGCAGTGGCGATAACATGAGGTGCCTTTAAAACACATGCAATTTCAGCTGAATATCATTGATTGCTGCCTCTCTTATTGGGCCATAAAACAAGAACAGCAAAAGCTCATATATCAGAGGATTTATGAATCTGAGTGTATGTTCCTAACTCTTGCAGGAGGAAAAAACATTACTTTCAGAAGTCCAAGACGCAAAGAAATTGAGCTCCAATCTTCTTGTGCGCAAAAGCCCTGTAGTTCTTTTGGATGTCACGAAAAGACAATTTCCTTATTTTGGGGGGGGGTATTTCTGATTTGGGGATTTGACAACACTGTATGTCTTTTCCTATCAAGAAATGGAAAAAGACACTCAAGTAAAGATCCCTTTTGCTTGTTGAACCTCTGTGTGCCTTAGAGAGGTCATCCACATGATCCCTGTCATTGTATACTCTATGCTGCTTGTAACCTCTTTGGCTGAACCAGCTGCCTAATGAACTTGAAAGAAAACACCAGAATAGGTTGCCCCCCTGGGAATATGCTGGATTCTGGCATGCTATTCCAAAATTCCTAACTCAATCACTTTCCAAACATGCTTTTCAACAGCCTGAGGACTCTGTTTGGTTCAACAGCCTCTAAGGGTTCATGTAGTACAGCCTACCAGATTTTACATAGCACTCTAACACCTCTAGCTTGGTATATGTGATTAGTAGGCCAGGGCAAAGGGAAAAAAAAACACCATTGAAACTGCACAAAATATCTTCCTCTCCCCCTCCCCAAGTTCTGCAACTTTGAAACAGCTTGTTCAAATAACTTCAAATTTGGTCAAATTATCAGTTCTGCAGCCCACTCGTGCCAAATTTGAAACTTGAGTAAGAAATAAAGTGCTTTAGCTGAGATGGCAGTAAAAAATGGATTTATAGAGGAAAGCAAATTTTGTCCTCACAGAAGTGTGAGATTGTAAGTTAGATTTACAGAATGGTTCACTCAGTTCTGAGTAATCACTATATCCTCCACATAATAAATAATAAGTCAGATAATGTACCCAGTCCCACCAAGTTACCTTCTGAAGACACAGCAAGAGTTTGTCTCTGCTTCCAAGATCCTGCAGTACAGACACACATGACATGCAGAAGAAAAGTGGTATTCATTTTACATCCAAGCACAGGAAGATCAAGTGAGATCTCTTGATGAAAAAATAGCAAAATAGAATGTATTCTTATTTATGCTAGAGAGGAAACATACGTTTATGAAAGGGGTAGAAGATATTACATGCATATAATTCAGAAATTATAATAATTTCTCACATTGACCATCGGTTCACTTTTAGAAGTCAGTGGACTGAGTTTTGTGAGTATTGCAGGGCTTGCATGAGCTGAAACATTATTAAAGTTTCCAGAGGGGTGAATCCACTCTCTTTTTGACCCTGGAAATATCTGTATCCTAACAACTATACAAAACAATAGTGAAGTGTGACTAAACGTGAATGGCAATGTACTGCTGACAAGCTCTGACCATTAACATTTTTCTTTCTGTTTAACTCAGCAGGCGAAAGGCAGCTAACAGAAGCTGTCTGCTGTTACGAGCACTCACAAGCATTTCATTGTGAGCACGCAAAAGAAAATGAGTGCAATTCTCTCTGAGAACGCTACTTTCTAGGTTTTCATTCTTTCTTTACAGATTAATCGTGGATAAATGCAAACAGCATATTTAGAAACAGGACACTTTCTTCTGTTGAGATCTTTGAAGTCTTCAACCCAAGCAGGTGAAATAATTGCGACATGCAAGGCCAACATCTGCTGTGCAATTGTACTAATATGATTTGTTTTGCCATGGTGTTACTAAAAGAATAATATAGTCCTTTTATAGCTTAATTGATCACATTTAGATGTTTGGTGAAGTCTGAACTAAATGGAAAAGCTTCTGAACGGGTCAAAAGTGCCTGCCCCTCATACTAGTACATAGCTTCATTATTATGTGATATGTTTTACTCTCTTAAGACTTGAGCAGTGTGCAAGGAGACACAAAACTAATCTCTCCTCCTTTCTGGATGAAATTACTAGCTACTCTGTTCTTACATAAAAGGCATGTCGTGCTTTGCTCACCGTTGTGTTTTAAAAGAAAATAATGAGCCCTGCACTGTTCTCTGGAAAAGACTCATAGGTGCCTATATTCCTGAGATGATTCATGGCACTGGATCCTGAACGGACACAGAATAAGAACCTCTGCTTCAGAGAGGGCTCTGCGTTTAACATTTTCAACTGGTTACTCTACACAGCTTCCTGCTCCCAGCTCTGGTTACTTTTATTTCCCTTCTGAGACACCTAACTTGGCCCACCACATGCCAGGAGCCTTGGCACTTAACACTAAATTCTGGATTCCACCAAGGGAACTTGGCACTTATATTTAGGGATTACACCATTTTTCTTTTGGGTGCGCAAGCCTGGGAATTCTTTCTGCCCCTTGACCTCCTACAATCCATGAGACCAGTGGTTGTTTATTGCCTCCTTCTGAAGTGTACAGGATCAGCCCACAAAAACTATTCCAGAGAAATTAACCAGTCAATAAAGGGGCATTCCTAAAAATATTGTTACACATTTCTCTGTCTACAGGTTTGATGAGACTAATCCTTTTGCTGCTATAAATCAGTTACCATTGAAATTAGTGCAGATGTGCTGATTTACACCTGATGGAAAACCAGCCAGTAAGATCAATTAAAACAATTATTTTAGGAGAGTAATAAGACTCTACAGAAATGTTCACCTATAAGAAAGCCTCTTCTTTTTAATGTCACGTTGCAGTTCTCTGGATTGTTATTGGAGGGTTCTATGCTACTTAAATATAAAGGGTCAATTTTAAAGTACAAAAAATGAAATAAAATTTAAAGAAAAGCGAAGCCCATGCTCAGTGAATTATGGAGAGTCTGTGAAGGGTGGTAAGTGTGAGAATCCAATCCCTGCTCTTAGAAAGAGCCTACTGTATGTTCCTAAAAATATTGATATTTGAAATCCAAAGCACATGTGATGCATTAGTGTGAAACAGGGATTACATACATGCTGCTCTCTGCCCTGCAGTTCAGGAAAAGTCCCTATGTAATGAAGAACTGAAAGACTTATGAGGGAATCCAATGGACTGTTATCGTGTAAAAATACCAGGGCTCTCCAAAGTCAACTCACAGTTGCTCAAATGTTTGCCGGTATGTGTTTTGTTTTCCAATAGGCCTGAGAGAGAAGGAGCTCCATTCATGTCAGACCCTGTTAATCTCATACCTACAGCTCAGTCTGTGTGAATGAAACAGTGACTTGGGAAAGCCACTGCTTTTCTTTCCAGTCAATTCTCAAACATATAAAACCTACCGCAGGAGATCCAAACACACTCAAACAATAACAGGCAATTTTGCCAATTACAGAAACTATTTGTAGGCAATAAGAAGGGAACTTTTCATCCAACTAGGGGCTCTGATTTTGAGTGTTAGGAAATCAAGAATGATTTCTTGATGCTTCCTTCATCTGCTTCTCTCAACAGCCATCTGAATCCTCTGAATTTTAATCACACATTAGACAAATGCTTGGAGAAACTCTTGTACTAAGAATTTAAGTACAAAATAAAAAAGAAAATTTAGTAACAAAAACCTAAGCAATATGTAACAAGAAAGCTCTGAGGTTGTGTAGTCCCAACATGCTATAGATTAAATGTTTTTTATTTGGCATACAAAGAATAGGACCAAGCCCAGGGATCTTCATAGGTGAAATTGTGCTCTTCTCAAACTAAGCAAAGCTCCCATTAACTTAAAGGCAACTGAATAACAGTTGTGCTAATAACAGAGGTGCTACATAGAATCTACAAAGACACTTTCATACTCACCTAATGCTCACTTCCAACACTTTGGGATGGTTCCTTTTACCCATCAGGCCTTATCTCACATGTTAAAATCCTTCTGCCCCTCGAGAACATTACTGCTATAGAAACAAGACCTTTGCTTTTGAGAATTTCTCAGAAACTGGATGCAAATCATAGAATCATAGAATGTTTTGTGTAGGAAGGGACATCTAAAGGTCATCTAGTCCAACCCCATGGCAGTGAGCAGGGACATCTTTAATTAGATCAGGTGGCTCAGAGCCCTGTCCAACTTGGCCTTTAACGTTTCCAGGGATGGGGCATCTACCACCTCTCTGGGCCACCTGTTCCAGCATTTCACCAACCTTCATCATAAACAAAATCTACCTTATATCTAGTCTAAATCTCCCCTCTCTTAGTTTAAAACTATCACCCCTTGTCCTGTCACAACAAGCCCTGTTAAAAAGACTGTCCCCATCTTTCCTGTAGGCCTCCTCTGAGTACTGAAAAGTTGCAATAAGGTCTCCTTGGAGCCTTCTATTCTGGAGGCTGAACAACCCCAACACTCTTGGCCTTTCTTCATCAAGAGGTGTTCCACCCCTCTGAGCATTTCTGTAGCCCTCCTCTGGACCTCCACCAAAAGGTTCATGTCCTTCTATAATTCTGTGATTCTATGATTCCTGTGCTGAGGATTCCAGAGCTGAACACAGTACCACAGGTGGGATCTCACCAGAGCAGAGTAGAAGGCGAGAATCACCTGCCAGACACACTTCTTCTGACACAGTTCAGAATATAGTTGTCCTTCTGGGCTGCTGCCAGAAATATGTTGCTGGGTCTTGTCCAGCTTTTCATCCACCAGCAGCCCCAAGTCCTTCTCCACAGGGTTGCTCTTAATCCTTTCATCCCCCAGCCAGTATTGTTAATAGCAATTGCCCCAACCCAGATGGAGGAACTGGCACTTGGCCATGTTGAACCTCATGAGATTCGCACAAAGCCCCCTTCTCAAGCTTGTCCAGGTCCCTCTGGATGGCATCCCATCACTCAAGCGTGTCAAGTGCACCACTCAGCTTGGTGTCATCTGCAAACTTGCTGAGGGTGTATTCAAATCCAGTGTCTATGTCACTGACGAAGATATTAAACAGCACTAGTGCCAGTATGGACCTCTGAGGGACACCACTTGCCACCAGTCTCCATCAGGATATTGAGCCATCAACAACTACTCTCTCGATGTGATCATCCAAACAATTCTTATCTACCAAATAGTCCACCCATCAAATCCCTATCTCTCCAATTTAGAGATTTATATCCCTAGTTATGTTTCAGATCTCCAGTAAGACATGACTGGTACTGTCACCTGCAAAGTTTAATACAGTGTCCAATTGTGTATCAATATGACACAATGTTTTAATTCACTCTTATTTCTGTAGCCAAGCTAGCAGCAGCAGCATCTATGCTTCTAAGCACCTAAGCCCCTGTGATATGATGTCCGTATGGAAAAGTCATAGGACACCTCAGATAATGGGGCCTCTGACTCATCCAGAGATGGAAATCTGGAATGAAAGAGCAAGAGTTCTTTATGCTCAATTCAAATAGATCAGCTTTGGTGTACTTTTATTGAAGAGTTAGGGTGAAAACTTAGAAATGTAAAACTGCATTGCTAAGCAGCTTTTGTGAAGGTCAGTATCTTGTAGCTCAACAGATGTGTTCTTGCACTGCTAGATCACAGCGGTCCCATAACAGCTGCTGTTCAACCACACCTTTCTAGGAGAGGAAGATGCAATCTATGTTATTGTTGCAACTAAAGATCAAAATAAGCATGCCATGTCTGAAGACATTAAGACACACACAGGTAACAACTTTAAGAAGTCAGTCCTTGTGTTCATTCTGCTTCTCTACAGGCCACCAATTTCCTCAAGAATGGTCTTTATGACAGCTTTTACATTTGATTAGACTTCCAAAGAAAGATTTATTTTAAATTCATGCAAATTTTGAAAAAGTAAAGGTCATAAAACTGTTTCATTCAATTAATTCTCCCATTGGAATAAGAATGACATTCTGGAAATTTTCCAGTTTTTCGGGGTTTTTTTTAAGAGCAAAAGTTACTGTGCTTTCAATTACCACTATGTAAGGATACCAAGGTTTTATACTGAGGAGCTGTCTGAAACATTGGTTTGGTATATCAAAAACCCACAAAACTGAAACATTTGAAAGCAATGAAAAAAAAAAAAAACAAAAAACAAACCCAAGTTATATAAGTCATATACAACATAAGTTCTGGTCTTGACATGGGACTCTCCAGATAACATTATACAGCTTCATTGCTCAAGAGGTCACAATTGTCTTAAAGCCTCATTTGGGGCTCCATGAAAATGGAACATAACTTCAGGTCTTGCTTTAAGTACTGTATGCTAAAAGAAAGAATGAATGAAGGAAGGAAAGGAATGATCAGAGCAGAAAGTAACCAGCTTTGCTTTAACAGCAAAAGGGAATTGTAAACTGAAAAAGACTTTCTATTATAGTTGGCTTATTCTACAAAGCACAAGAATTTTATACTCCTTGTAATTTACCCTGGATGTTCACATTCATTCATCTAACTGTTTCTGAAAACCTAGTAAACTTTTAGTCTCCATAACATCTGTGCCAATGAGTTCTTCAGATCAATCATCGGCTATGCAATTTTTTCTGTGTTGCCTTTTGATCCATGCTTTCAAAGATGTGTCCAATATATTTTCACTAATTTCTTCCCTAAACATTTGCCAGGCCTTTTCTTGCTCATTGCCTCTCGAAGTTTACAAGTCTGAGATCTTTAGAGCTACACCCAGTTGGCCTTTGGTAGCTGGGCTTGAGTTTAGGGCTTGTTTGTTTTGTTCTGGAATTCTGGAAAATTCTGTGAATTTTCCATCAGAAAAAAAAATAAAAATTAACCATGTGAAGAAAAATTAATCATGTGTCCATCTGTGTCCAGTGCCTGAGTCCATTTACAGTCAGTGGGTTTGCTCCACACCAGAGCTGGAATAAGAATTATAGCTCATGTGGGCAGCTGTGTCAAAGTTTTGCCCAAATTAAAACATGATGTTATTGTCTCAGTCTCTCCACATACAGAAGAGACCCCTACCTTGTAAGAATAATTATTTCAAAAAATATATTTAAATAACTAACATCTGTAAATAAAGCATGAATCACTGTGGAAAAGAGATAAGCAGATAAAGCAGGACACACTTTCTAGAAAGCTTTTTGCAAGTTCCTTACCAGTCTAGTGCCAGATGCAAGTGCAAAGAACACCTGAGAGGCTGGGAAAGGGTAAAGGACAAAGATCTCTGAACATATAAATAGAGACAGATGAGTTCTAGAAGCAGTAGGGAGAAAAACAGTGGTGAAGGGACGTACTTAGAGACTGTAATAAGCAAATCAAGGAACAAGATGGGAAGAAACATACAGACTGGGGGACTAATGTGAGAGCATTTGGAAAGCTGGAGAACATACATTGATAAGGACCATTCTGATGGAGTTTTGACATTTCTCAAGTGTGGAACAGTTCTCTCTGGATTAAAGAGTATTTTTTCTTGATTTGAAGCTGGGAAATATTTATCTTATGAAACCTACCATGTTCTTTCCTCTAACAAGCCCTCTGCAGATTCCTAGTAGATTCCTTCCTCTCCTCAGCACCAGGATCCCATTTGGCATTGCCTCTGGCATTTTTTGTAGATGGACATGGCTCTTCTCCTTTGACTCTGACCCACAGTCCTCAGATGTACATTGCTATTCTCCAGCCTACAACAAAGGGATACTCAGCGAGTGCTTGGTGACCAATATCTTCACCATAGGCAGGGCCATTTACTGTGGCTACTACAATATAGACTTTTGTACAAGTTCACTGACTTCCTTCCATGCTCACCCTACTGTAACAGGAACGGCTCCAGACACTACTGCTACTGTCACCAGCTACTCTAGCTGAGTGGCCCTACAACTTCCAGGAACCTGATGTCTGTAGCTAGGGAAAGCCAAGGTCTCCTAGCTACAGTACTGAAGGCTTTTAGCTGCAGTATAGCTGGCAAGAGTACTTCCTGCTCTGGCTGCTTCAAGATGGGCTGAACATCCCTCTGCCCCTTTACACAATTACACTACACTGGGCAGCTCACCAGTCAAGGCGTTTTAAAGCCAGAATCTGAGAGGCAACTGACAGAAATGGAAGGAAGAAGCTTGCGTGATCAGTAGAGCCCACCCCTTCTGAATCTATGCACATGCCGAGGAAAACGCTGCCATCTGTACTCTAAGCTCATAGGAGATAACCAGAGGAAGGAGGGGTTTGCACCACATGTGCTGCAAAGTCTTTGTAAAGAATGAAAACATACTCTGGTGATGACTTTGTCTATGGAAAACAGCAAGGCCTCAACCATGCTGATGTTTTGTCAAAAAATATTGAATCAATTAGTAACCGTAACATTTTCAAATAGCTTCCAAACAGCAAAACAGATTTAGGCATAAATAAAAATCTGCTCTCTTTATTGAATCCTTATACGGCAAGTTTCAGTGCAGAAGGAATTCTTAGCAGTGGAGTCATCAAGCCGGACTTTAGCAGCAGGGGGAAACTTTGGTGGTGGATAGGGCACAGAGTACAGAACTGTCCCTTCACAGTTCCTGCCTCACTTTAAGGTCAACTGGAGTTGCTATATAGGTGTCAGTAAGACTTCATTTATGCAAAGAGGATGAATGCTTCCACTTAGCCCAGAAGCTTTTTTAGATCAGGATTTTGTCCCCTGGCCCTCCAAGGTGAGTTTGCAGGAGTCACTAATTTGGCTTCAGTCTTCCTTTGTCAGTCAAAACCCATGAAGTGATTCATATGGTGATTTGAACCTCAGCTGATTTCCAACCAAATTTCTTCCTTCTTGGAAATAGCACTCAAAGGTCTCTGCAGCCTTAATCTTCTTTTCAAGAACATTTTAGGTTTGTCACTTTTGTGGATTCCAATCAAGGCAATAAATATATAAAAGTCAGTCTTTTTTCTGTCCTAACACCTATACAGAAGACAACTTCCTTCCTGGTTCTGTTACTCAGTCAGCTGCCTCTTCTCAAGAAAACAGCCATCGATCTTCTTAAACTCCAGCTCAGGAGCTCTTCAGTCACTGTAAATTTTGCTTTCACTCTGATTAGAGGATTTCTTACCTCCAGTGTTTGCAAGGCCTGCAATCTCAGCTGAGGAAATAGCCCATCTATAAATGAACCCCATAATTTTGTATGTAATACAGGATAGATACATAAAGGAAATACTACACCCACAATGAGTACAAATGGAACATGGGAGATGTAATCTGCATTTCTAAAGTATTGTGAAATATCAAACAAAGACCATATTTTAAAGTGATTTTTCACCCTAAGCTGTACAAGGAGACCAATATTCATCTTACAGACATTAGGCATATCAGTGCCTTACACTTTTTAGGATACTTACAAGACTTTGACAAAAATAGCTGTTAGAACTGAAATCTCACATGCTAAATGTCTGCCAGAGAATTATTATTTTATTTTGCACACTGTCCTGAAAAAGGTTTCTAACAATGAAATTAGGCAGGACACGTTGTTTTGTGCATGTTAAACATATTCTCACATTTTATTCAGAAGGTTCTGCTGAAAAAGAGATTTGAAACTTAAATAAGTTTCTTCTCTGCTAGTGACAAGCCTTTTGTCTTCCCCCCTAAAAAAAAATTCAAAGTTGGTCAAGCCCTAAGTCACTGGGGTCAAAAATGAATGTTTCCCTATACACAATAATGTGGCCAACCTTGACAGCTACATTCCACAGTGAGCCTACTTCAAATGAGGGGTTCAAGGTCTGATCAGAGTTTTCCCAAAAATTGATGTTTAATCTGAGATTAAGGGAAATGTTCCTCTTTTATCTACAGGGCTTAACTGTGCCCAGGTGTTACAGGACACAGAACAAAGAATTATAGAATCATTGAGGTTGGAAAAGACCTTTAAGATCAGCGAGTCCAATCTAAAACCTAACACTGACAATTCTACCACTAAAACCATGTCCCCAAAGTGCCACATCTACACATGAAAGTAGCCTCACTGAAATATAAAGAGAAAAGCATGACTGAATGGAACTAGAAATACCCCAGGAGACAGGGGTATATAGGCAAGGTGATCAGGAGAAGAAGGAGAAAGGGAATGATAATGAAGATCCTGCAGAGATGGGAATGCAGGAGTTGGAAAGGAAGTCGGAGAAAATCTCACTCTTAGAGTGATAAACAAAAAAGGAGTGCCTGTAACCAAAGATTTCCACAACTCACTATTCCTTTGATGTCAGCAAGCATTCTCAAACTGCACCATCTGTTTGGTAACCAATGATTTGTTTTCTTCAGGTTTTGTCCTTTTACTGTTTTAAAAAACGCCAAAGACATTCAGAGAAATATTATATGTAGTATCTATAGGCTACATAGACGACTGTCAGAATCTCTGGGTTACTTTGCTACGTGCCCCTAAATCTGCTTTCACAAAGGATATCAGCATTTCCCTGAGAGAACTGGAACAATGAGCACAACAATGAAAGTTCCACTAAACAACATTCATCTGGCTTCCACTGTGTTGGCAAGTGAATTTTAAATTGGAGTAAAGGAAGTTTAGGCCAGTTAAAAGATTCTGCTAGTTCCTCTACTCTTTCTCCATCTTAATGCAGTAGGGGTGCTACATACAAGAGGCCCACAGAATCCAAGAGATTAATACCATTTCTAATTGTTCTACCGATTCCTAAAGTATGTAAGAAATAGTCACACACTTTGGTTTTACAAAAGTAGTAGTACGCTTCCAAGGGTGCCGCAGAGCAGGCCTTATTGTTAACTTGCTCCCCTAGGAAACATTTAACAACATAACACCAATCAAACAAAATCAAAGATGTAGAAACAGAAATGGGATGAGCTGCTTCCTTCAGATTTCTCTGTTCCCTGCTAGTATCATCCAACAATGGCAACTGGGATGCTACTAATTTTTCAACAGAAATAACACAATAAAAAATTAAGAATGCAGAGTAAAGACTTGTACAAATCCTTAACTTCTGATTCCTCCCCCAGTCTTCACCTTCCTCATAGTAATCTTCACCTACCCAAAACTCTTTTGTCATTTCCCAGACTAAACTTTTAGCATCTTGGAGGTTTTCAAAATTATACAGTTCTATAGAGATGATAGCAGCTGAAAAGATTTCACCAAAACTACCAAAATTAGAGTGTAGAATTCCATGGAACATACTAAATGCATATATAAAAGCTAGACAAATGTTCAATAATTCCTCAGGATATTCAGGATATCAGGATGAAGAAAATATTCACCTCAAAATTATCTGCATGAACTATAAAGTGCACGGGAGTCAAAACTGTTTGTCTTTATTTGTGTTTACTTTGTGATTTCTACCTTCTTTTTTAAGAAGCGTTTGTGTATCCCTCTGATGAAAGACTGTCTTTTCAGTTGCATGAAGCACTGATTTTAAGATAGGAAAAATTTGTTTAAAAGGTTGTGACAATCAGTATTAGATTAATATGCATCTGCTATTGGTTGTATGGCAAAGACAGCTCCTTAACAGTTTTTCTTTAAGTTGTGTTTATCCTTCTGCTTTCTGTCCCACAAAGCTCTAATCTTCCTGGTCTGTTCATTTTATGCCACCTTTATGGTCAAATCTTGACTTAACCACTTGCAGTGGCAGTCTACTAGCACCCAGTTCTCACATATGGTAGGCTCAAACCCTGGCTATGTAGATACCTGATCTGTTTTCTAGAAACTTGTTACTTGGACATGATTCTGACAAACCGGAATGTCAGCCCAGGTTTTTTGGCAGTGTGCCTCCGTTTTCTGTTTCTGTAAGAGGCCTTTACTTTCCCAAGCTCCTTGTCCCACTGGTAGTTTTATAAAAAAGCTCAGCAGGTCCCTGGAAGTTCACAAAGCCTTCTTCATTCATAAACAAGCTGCTTGCAAGCCCCTGAACAGAATGGCTCTATCCGTGATGTCTGATTGACCTTCAAGAACTGCACACATGACAGAAAAAATAATAATAATAAAAAAGGGGGCAGAAAGTTTAAGGAAATAGACAAATGAAGAACAAGGGGCCCATCAGTGTGTTAGTAATGTGGTGAATACAAGAATTAAAGATATAAATATCATGATGGGCTGTATTTGCATTGCCACAGTCTGGTTAAAAGAAAGGACCCCAGAGCTAGGAACCGACGCCTCTTGCATCCCTAATGGCTTCTATATAAAAATTGTCATTTTCTTTGTATGATTAAAATAAAGAGCATCGGCAAAATAAACTCTCCCTTCCTACATGTTTCTTTCAGTGAACCTACTGCTGATAGAAGATGCCAGTTTAACAAGCCTTCAGACAGAGGGCTTCTGTCTGCAGAATAGGTACAAGACAAGCAGTGGCAGGGAGAGGGTCTCTGCCACACACACAGCTCGCTCAGACCTGCAAGACCACCCCAAGAGGGAAAAGAGCTTTCACGCTTTGGCCTCCTTACTGACAGCAGCAGCTTGGAAGCCAGGCAGTGCCCTTTGCCAGAGCAAGTTTCAGGCAATCCGGACTCTGAGTGCTTGTCACTAGCCTGAAGCTAACAGTTCGTTTAGCTTCATTTTCTACCAGATGCTACTGACAACTACTCTTGAGAATGTAAGGCATGGCATTACTCGTCTGTACCATGCGGGTCATTCAAGCAATTGGCATTTCTAGTTATTCTGTTAGTCACTATGCCCTGTCAGCTCTCCATCCATCTACTTCCACCAGTCACCCCTCCATCCTACTTTGAATCAGGACAGTCTTTCAGAACAATCCCAATGCTGTCTTAACCCTCCCTGGCAAGCTCACTTTGTTCTCTGTTTCCTTCATACTGGAATCTTTGTCCCATCTATACATTCCCAGATGGAACTTTGCTTGTCTTCCTGTTGCCATTCCAGGGGAATCTCAACAGGGCAGCAAGGACCTTCTTGGCTTTGAGCTGACCAACACCCTCTCTTCCTCAGTGAATCTCATGCCCACAACTTTCTAACTGTACACTTTTCAGGTCAAAACTTCCAATTCCTCCCCCGTGCCCTGCCTCCTGCCTCTCTGTGACAGCAGTTGACAACATTGATGTGACCTCCACAAAGGTCTGCAAAGCCTCTGATGACAAGGAGAGGATAAGTGAGCAACCTCCCAAGTACCTGCATTGTGATATTAAGCATAGGAGAAGATATTGTGTTATCTCTTTTCTCCCACTTGATCTAATGATTTGTTACGGTGCAGAAAGGATGCTATGGACATTCATTTTATGTCAAATTTCAGTGTCCTGAGTGACATTATGATTTACAAAACTGGCAATGGAACAGAGTTCAGTCCTGATTAAGGGTGATCACAAGCCAGGATCAGCTTCTGACTGTAGGTGGTCTTATTTTAGATTAACTTCTGTGCCAGATGCTGATTTTCCAACTGTTTGGGGAAAAAAAAAAAAAAAAAGTCATCATTTTAGGTAGCACAGGTGATAGATCTCCATCAAGACATCTGACAGTGAATTAGTCATGAGAATAAGTTAGGTTTTGTTACTCTAGAAGCAGTCACTCCAGTTTAAATGCTGGCAAGGCTCTGTAGAAAAAAACACTGGCATTATGTATACCCACAGTGCTCTGTGGGTAAACAAGTTCGTCTTTAGGAATGTGAATCCGGAATATCTCAGACATATTTTCATCACAAGACAATTATTTTACAGGTGCTTAAGGACATAGGCAAGATCAGGCAGCCAGCCAGTGAAAGCTATTGCTGGGCACCTCTCAATGACTCAGATCATGGTCCTCATTTTTAATGGTGCTTTGCCAGACTGGTCTCTAGAAATGGAAGCACAATTAATTTCCCCAAAAGATTTGTTGCTACTGTGATTGATTTAAGCCAGCATGTGGCTTTTCTAAGAGAGCTAAATACATAACCAAACAGGTTCTTTGGTACTAATGTCAACCAGCGTGGAACAGCCCTCTTCCATGCTATTAGTTTCACTTACCCTGTAACAGGGTGGCCGCATCCCAACTGTTGTTGCAAACTGCAAACTCCTGAACCATGCCCATGAGTTGTGTAGGGGATTTCCAGGTAACAGAATGGAAACTGTGCCAGAAACTCTTCCAACCATCTAACAATACAGAGAACTGAGCTCCAGTGCCAAGGAACACTTCCTGGTACTGTTGACTAGTAGACAAAGCCTGTGGGGACCCTTTTTATTGGGTCTTTACTGGGCTTGGACACCATTAGCAGAAATGGCAATGTGTGAAAATTTTCAAACTGTAGACATGACTCCTGAGTACTTGAACGTGTTCCCTTAACAGAGATTTCTAGAAGGTATCATTTCGCCCTCTGATTCTCAAGTATAATAATTTTCAGGCTAGAGTCAACAGAAAACCAGTTCTTCGTCACCATCCTTCTGTCTTTGGTTCAGGACTTAAAGCTTTATGCAGGTGCTCATAGGTAACTTCTCTATGTTTACAGATACATTTACAGATCTTTTACCATTAAAAAAAAATTAATTAAGACTCTCTCAACTGATAATTACAATACTTCATTTTTCAGCAGACATAATCTTCCTGAATCTATATGAACATTGATAGGATTTTTGAATGCAGGTTGAAGGCAGCAGTTTAAAACAGGAGGCATGATAACAGACTTCAAATGAGGTAACAAAAATTTCATTCTGAGATCAGTTCTCTTATTTCACAGATTTATTTACATTTCGCACTAGAATAAAATTTAAAATATTCAAAGGTGTATGGCTAATGGAAGCACTGAGCCAGCTGCATAAACAAAGAGCATTGTTGGGAGCTGGAAAAAGAATAAACTTGCAAAGGAAGCAATAATGGATCAGCAATATCTGCAGATATCAAGCAAGGCTCTTGCAGAGTAAGACAGTTCCTCCTGCAACTGTTTTAACCATGGCCCTTCTCTAAGTGAGTATCTAATACGACAATACACTGCAATTGCTGGTTCACTCTCCTCTGCCTGCAGATCATAAGTTGATCTCCAGAGATGGTAAAGCTCAGAACTCAGGTGAACTCCTATTTTAGGAAGTGCTTCATAATTTCTTCTGCAAGTCCAGATGCAACAACTACTTTTTTGATGACTGAATGGGGAGCTCACAGAAATCTATCAGCCAGACTGCTGGCTTCTCTGAGGTCAACAAAAAACACCCGGACATCATCTGCTTGGTTTACAAAAGGTGTCCTAACACAAGCTCCCCCGAGAAAACTCAGCAACATGCTGAGAATCATTACACTCATGAATGCTTACCCAAAAAAAATTTTTTTTCATTTTACTTTATTTCCTTTCAATAAAATAGTGGGTTATTTTTTTCCTATTTTTAGCATACCATCACATCAAACTTCAATTAGTCCTGGTAACTATTAATTGCAGGCACATTTGGTGACATTCTCTTTTAATCATCCAGCAGAGAGTATTGTCTCTTATCATCTCATTATTGGTATACATGAAACTGAATCGATTTTCATCCAGACATAACCTAGAATTCCCCAGAACTTGGTTTCTTCTCTCTATCAATAGATGGCTATTGCGAGGTTCCTGACACACAGAACAGTGATCATCTTGGATATCACAAGGTACAAAGTCTTGGAAACAGACCCCTAAACTCTTTTGTGTGTGTGAAACACCAGAAGCTATCACAGCATTTGAAATGCCATTTAAGTTCTGGAGTATCCTGACTGCATATAGAATAGCTACTCACAGTCAGAACACCAATATTTTAATTATTCTGCCCACTCATCATTTTACGCACTCATTTTTTGTTAATTGTGGTTGAAAAATTAAGTCACTAGAATTTCTGAAGTTGATTTTGTACTTGGCTGGACTGACTTGCAGCTTCTTAGCATTTTTCATTGAAACGGGAAGTGGGGCTCAGAGTACAGTGCAGGTGACAATGTAATGGGGAGTGTTACGTCAGAACGCAGAGAGAACTGATGAAGAATGCAACTCTCTTAATGAGAATTTGAAGAACATCTTAAATAATCATCTTTGGTAAGAACTTCAGTTTTACTGATTATGAATGGTATTGTTTAGCTTTTAAATATTTCCAATGTTTTTTTGAATAACTAAACATGTTTTAAGTCTTTTCTACAGTTCTGTTCTCCTGTTCAAGCCCAGGCTTTGACTTTACTTCAGCTGTCTGGGAACAAAGACCAAACACACCTATGATTTTCCCAGATGTTGAGCAGCAAGAACCCTACGATTTTTAGCAGCTTCAATGAAACCTTCATAAGTCTGATATTTTCTAACAGGGGTTATGCACACATTTGCTCAAACATTAACTTCCTATCTCTCCCCCTTCCTCTCTCCTGGATGATCAGAAAAAAATACAAAGGTCATGAACCTAACTGCAAGCATCTCTTCCTGCTTCTTGTGTGGTTTTCACCCTGACCTTGATACTCTTTCCTCTTTCCCTAGTGGCACCTCATGCTCATGCAACCCCCTCATGCTTTCTTAAGAACAGGAACAGCAGAAAGAGGGAAAGAAAGTCTGGCAATTAGAAACATACCCTGATATTTCCTGCTTCTAATGCCTATTGCAAAGGGGCTGCTGTTTCTCTGTTAACAGAGTAAAACAAGAGAAAATTAATGAGCTTAGCAAACTGACGACAAATTGAATAAAATGGGACCAAATTAATCCCTGATGTCTTTCCTTTGAGGTCAACAGAGGGATAAATTTATCTTGATATTTTTAAATGTTTTCTAAGGACACAAGTGAGGATTTGGGGTTTTGTTGTTGTTTTGGAGGTTTTTTTTAGACATGCACTCATATGGTACTTGCATTCGAAATGCTGTTATTATATTCCTGTAACCAATATGGCAGAGAGTGTAAATAACCTCACTAAATGGCTGAATTACTATCACTACAGAGTGAACCAGCCATTAAACAGTGGTGTGGTCTGAAAGAAGTCACTTTTGTTGTCTGTGCCTTTGGGTATCTCCAGCCTGGATGATTCCCTTAACACAAGCTCTTCAATGCAGATAGCGTCTCTTCACTACGCCTAAGTAGTTTACTAAGAGTTTTCTGCTTACTGACTTAGTCTGAGTGAATGTTTATTACAATAAAACATTTTTATGAGTGGCTTCCCACAGAACTATGATTCTTTCACAGTATTCAGGTGGAAAAAAATGCAATGTACTACATTCACACTAAGAGTGTTGTCAATACTGTTACCTAGCAGACTTGACCTTAAGAGAGAAACATTTTTAGCTTGGAAATGCTACAGAGTTTAAACATGCAAATAATTTGAAAGACCAACAAGAGTTTCCAGTGAATAAAATACTAATTTTCATTAATCTCACTTAAACTGTATATTTACTATTACATAGGTCACATGTAAATGACAAATCTTAAGTCAGGTGTGGAATTTACTTGTAGACATATACTTCTTAGCAATAAAATCAAACGAAGCAGCAAATGCCCTGTTGTGGCCTAGGTGGAGCATTTGCAAGTGCCGCACAAAGAACTAGCTATTCACATGGTTCTGGCACTCCTTCCTAGCTTCCTGCTGCTAAATTACATTAAGAGACTCTAAACATACTTTCTTAATATCCCTGCCCCCTGCAGGGAATTATTGTGGTTGCCACAAGAACTTAACATGATCATGATGGGGCAGGAAAAGGGCTTGGTACAATCCTGAACAAACGATCCATGTAACCATCTCTGGGGTCCTAATTCAGCCTGCTGTCTCTACTCAGCAAAATACACGGCCCCTCTGTTTAATGTACATAAGAGGTTAGGTAAGATGGATTGCAATGAGAGCTAGAACAGTTTTAATTTTCCCAGTGATGGTAGTGGAGTGTTGAAGGTTCCTACAGGCTGTACAACTGGTGTAACAGACAGCAATCTCTGCAGAGCATGGACTGTTCTTATAATTTTCTTTGTCTAAAATACTTCTTAACATTAGGGTCTGGATTTTAACTGTGGATCCTACAGTGCTACTGTAATATAGCACCACATCTCCATAGAAATATAGACAGATTACGAAATGTAAACAGAAAGACACAGTATCTAAACAGTTTGATCATCACACTGTTCTGAAGTCAGAGAGCAAAATGTCATGTAGTTCAAATTAAGTCATGTCCCTGTTCCTGGGTCCCGGCTTACCCTCATCCAGTTGTCAGATTCACTATTCTTAAAATGTGTTGTCCTTTAATTCATGGCAGTACATGCAATTGAATTCACTGAAAGTGCTACTCGGTGAACTGAAAGAGGAAAATGTGGCTATATCCCTTTTTTCTCAATTTGATGACCATATCTTTACCTGTGAAATGCACACTGCTGAAAGAATACTCATTGGTAATTCTGAGTAAAAAATACCTTAACCTCTGTTTGGGTTATGATTTGACATAAATGCACTTGCCAAATTGTTGTATTTCACTAAATAAAAACTAGCAATTTTAAACCCATAGAGCCATATCACAAGCCAGGCACTCCACTTTGTGACATCCACAGTTAACACCAAGCCTCTGATTCAGCTACAGTAGACTGTTAAAAATGGCCTACATGGCTCAGGTTTTTCTTTTAATCTATCTTAATCAGAGCCTTACTTGTTATAAATTGGTCAATGAAACTGGATCAATTTAGATTTAATGAGGACTTTATCCATCAAAATATCCTCTTCAGGGATTGCAGAAGTCCATGTATGTGTTGATATAAACATACACATTTCTTGAAACAAAATGTTTCTACTTATATCAGAAGTATGGCATATGGTACATTACCTAACTTAGCAACATCTGGAGATGTTGAAGGTTCTTTACATTTGCTTGTTTTCAGCAAGCTCCATTTCTGTTCAGACAGAACAGCTAACACTGAGTTTCAGTCTCTTCACTGTTAGTACACCTTCTGCAGTGGGGACCATAGAAACATGGTGTAGGAAGGTTTGTACCAGGCCTGTGCATGATGAAGACATCCCCACACTGGTTGAAAACAGTAATAAAGACTACTGCATAAGCAAAATATAGAGTACAGAGGAGATGGATGTTGATATGGATTTGAATTTAATTTAAGACCCTTTTTCCTCCTGTAGTCTTTTATTTAAGCACCACTGCTTCCACATGATATCAGAAGAATAAAACCATGTATAAACCTTTGCTAATAGACAATGAAATGTTAAGTTATGCCTAGCTGGAAGTTTTTCAAACCAAATACATCCTTTGGACTTAATTAAAAAGCAGCGTACTCCCACATGAGATTTAGCAATGTGTAGCTATTGACTTCTCTGTTAACAACATATTGTCATACGCCTGTGGAGCTAAAAGCCAGATGTGCTGTAATGATGCAGCACATAACTTCTAAATTCTGCTTCATCAATGCACTGCATCCCAGAATGTGTGTGTCTACATTTAGCTCATACCTGGGGCTAAGCTACAGCAGTTCCTCTATCATGCAATGACCCCCTGCCCAGAAAAGAAGAAGATTTGGAAAAGGAGAGGAGACCCATGGGTTGAATGAAAACAGGTTGAACAGAAAAGTTGATATTAATACCAATATAAGGTATACAATGTTATACTCAGCCCAGGCAATATACAGCGGTCACAATAAACAGGAAATCAGTCCTTAAGAGCAGAATGATGATCAAGTCCCTTCAGGGATGGAGACAAGCAAGATGAAAACAGAAAGAAGGAGCAGGAAAAATTCCTGTCTTCAGAAAACTGCCTTTTATAACAAGTTATGGTCTGGGATACACCTGTGAGACAACTCGAGTCAGCTGCCCTGGCTTTTGCCCCTCCCAGCTTAAGCTCTTGTCTGACTTGAAAATGCTAATGGCCTGCACACCATGGCTGGTCTATGATTCTGTCCCAGAACAGTGGGGAACCTCATATTCATATGCTGAGAGTCGCTATTACTGTGACAGAGCAAGCAGCTTTATTGAAGGCACCTACTCTGTCTGAACATCTAAGTGCTAATTTACACACACACGTTTCAGTATCTGCATGTGGAAGGCTTTACATTTCTAAAGACCCAGTCTGGACTTGGTTAGGATGAAGTCTGTTTTACTCACGTTTTACTGTGTACTGCAAGACTCAGTTTTTGAAAACATGTGTGCGAGACACACCAAGAGACACTTATCTCTGATTGACTTGATCTGGTACTCTGATACAGATGATCATGCACACAGAAAGTTATGAATGTGTGCATACAAATATAAATCTTACATGTTGATAGTTGTATTATTTATCTTAACTTTAAGCAAAAGTACTCTAACTTCCAAAGAAGCTACTAAAGAACAGAGAAAATACTTTTTGATTTTAATATGACTGAACCTTGTAACGAAAAGAAGAGCCTTTTCATTAAAAAGTTATTCCTGACAAACAAAATATTGCTTTTCCATATTAAAAATTATACAATTACTTTTGTGTGTCACACTTTTTG
Source organism: Chloroceryle amazona (assembly GCA_027560015.1). NCBI lineage: Eukaryota > Metazoa > Chordata > Aves > Coraciiformes > Cerylidae > Chloroceryle > Chloroceryle amazona. The sequence continues at coordinate 68,037 of JANHFX010014654.1, forward strand.
GGAGCGATATATCAGAGATGCTAAAAAATATTACTCATCTCTTTCTCTCTAAGCATACATGGTAGGTTGCTTCTTATCATATCAATGAAAAGAAGCTGTATCAGTGTGCAGCCCACTTGCTTCATCATGAATACAGCTGCATTTGGCCATGGATTACACAGTACTTTGTAAGAGAGTGATAAGTCCTAGCTGGAATTCTATAGGTGCTTTATGCGGGAATTTGGGTGAGATAAGTATAATGATCTCTTCTAACTTTTTTAAAAAAAAAAAACAAAAACAACACAGCATCCTGGGAATCAGTATTTCAGTTTGTAAATTAAGAGATGGCCACAAAAAGAAGGGAAGAAACCGCTTAGAATCATGCAACAGGCCTGCAGGAGGTGGCTAAGTAAAATCTCATTGTTATGATTCCTGCCTGATAAATCTTGTACCTTGCTTCCTTCAAAGCAAAACATGACAGAATCAACACTTTTCCATACAGAAATCAACCACCTTTACAAAAACTCTGCTTGATTTTCTCTGTTCAATGTTTCAGAGGCTGCCAGCATCACTGCTGATTCAGCATACTTACGTACAGTTCCAGCTCAACGTTTTGCATTAGTCAAACCAGAAAGATTGTATCTTCATAGGAGTTAACTGTAAATGGAAAGGTGCAATGTCCCTGACTGTACTCTCTCCCTTTGGTCTCACTGCAGCAATTGCAGTATCATTTTACAGTGGACAACTAATTACACTGTGCTTCCATAGGAACTTTCATGCAAAGATCCAAACCCATTTCAGAGAAAGTGAAATTCTGATTAGGAATACTGTTCTGCAATACAGTGATGCTCAGTTTAGTGGCAGAATCATGTCGAGGCCAGTTGATACACTACACAGAGCCTGGACTTAATCTAAAACACTGAAATTAGCTCCTGTGTTTGAGATAAGGGACCTACCTTATCTCAGGACTAGAATAAGTGTTGTCCACCATTTGCACCCCACAGGATCTCTGTTAAATAGTACTTAACCTTTTTAGTGTTGCTCTGCAAATGGGTGATTTTCACTCCAAATCTCACTTTAGAGCTAATAAAGATCTCTTGCTCTTAATATTATTATCTCTTGCTCTTAGTATTATTAGCTCTTGCTAATAATAGAGCTCTTGCAAGGGTGATATGAGGGGAGAAGACAACAAGGTCCCTGGTAGAGGCTGCCTCATGGTCTAAGCAGTAGCAGAAAAAAAAAATTGCCTTAATGATTTTGTCAGTCTGATGTTAAATGAAACATTTTGTTTCCAAATGATGCTTTGCATCTACTTATAGAGAATAAGTATCCGATCACAGCTGAAATGCAGGCATTCCATAATGTATGGTACCCTCATCCAACCAATAACATCATTTTGCTTACCATACATGCCTCTGAAAAGCTATCTGAGTCTCCACAGCACATTCCAGCATTACTGCCTTTTCAGAAGGAACTTTCTTCTTCCTCTCCAGCTTCGTACTTATATAACATAGGCATTGTAGCCTGCAAATAAAGAACAAAACAAACATTGAGGTTCCTTTAAACTAACACAACCATTTCATCCTTCTAGCACATGCCTGTGCATAGATTCTCATTCTGCAACTGATATTTATTGATCTAGATTCATGTGATCCAAGAAAAGCTTGACTGCATTGCCTTGTGGTAAAATTATAAGGGGAAAAATTGCAGTGTGGGGGAAAAGGGAGGAGGAAAGCCAAGCTTTTATAACTCTTTGTAAACCTGGCTTATGTGAGCCTAGCCAATCCAGGGTCTAAATGATCTGTTACACTTAAGAAGTGGATGTGAAAGGCAGCAGTGTTGCTGAGCTGCTGGTGCCCCACAGAATCAAAATATTTCTGCTGAGCTACAATTTAAACAGTCATACTCCAATTATGGGAAGCAGCCCTTGTGAGGAAGTACGCTTTCCTTCTCAAAGCACTTTACCTTCAGCAAGTAAACATTCCTAAGTGTAGTATTAAATTTATGTGCATTTTTATTTTGTGCTAATAGAGCAATTAAAAATGCGTGTTGTCTCAACTTTGCATTTTTATTCTAAAGAGGTTTCAATGCTTTCCTGCAGATTCAGGTCTGATCTGCACATCGCTATCTGTCAGGAGAATATAGATCTCTTCTATCTTTGTGCTTTCATTAACATAATAATTAACTCTTATGGGTTTTCTGTCATGACCAGCTTCTGGTTAAATTATCAGATTGCAATTCTGATACTGTGCCTTGCTCCAAGGAACCAGCTGAACTTCTCCTGCCTGCCACTTGTTCCTCTGCCTGTCTCTAATGTATGTGCTGTACTTTTGCTCATCCTTACAGACTGCATAAGTGATCTGAGTAAAGTAAGATTTCCCAAAACATGAAACCACATGAGATCTAGATCTCCATCTTCTTTCTTCACCACCCCCATACAAAGCAATTGTCTGTACTTCTAGTAGATAATAAAATCATCCTGTTAGAAACTTGTAGACTTTCTGACAGTGCTGAATAGACCATGGGAAAGTAAAGATACTTGTGCCAACAATCAGGTAAAGTATCCAGAGAAATGCATATGTGATTGTGAGAAACCCGTGTAGTGGTGGGTGGAAAGGAGACATATTTACTACTTTCCAGTGAGTCTGTACAAAGAATTGCCAAGCATCACATGAATCAAAATAGAAATGTATTTTCCAAAAGATTCATCCAGACAAGGGAGAAGTTTTTTTCAAGGCGTTTAGCTCCTATTTACCAGCCTTTATACCCACTCAGATTCTTGGAAAACCTCAACATGGTATTGATTTTATGTGTGTACCTACAGAAGTGCCCAGCCCATGAAAATCTGGCATCTTTTCTGGATGCATAAGCTTTATATTCTGAGAGGAGTTCTTACTGTAGTGTGCTCAAAGGCTGAAAATTAATATGGAATGGCATATAGCTCTCATATAGCTTCTCTGCAAAGAATTTATCCATTATGGGAAAGAGAACATAAAGAACACCTGTAAGTTGTTGAAAAAGGGTTAGCAAGAATTAAGACTAGGTTCTCTGGCCCGTTACACCGATAGTCAGGCTAGATGGGCTAACAGTCCCTCCGCACCTTCAGATCTGTGAATCTAGAATTACATACCACTATAAAACTTACATAAAGGAGGGGAGAATAAAGGCCAAAGAATTACAAAGAGCATTTATAAGCCTGCTACAGTCATCACTAATGTACATATAATTGGCAAAGCATTTACATCAGAGGCCAGTTGTAACACATACATTTATTGAAGGCTTGCACATTTCATTATAACCAAATTACTGAACATATCTAAGCCATTTATTGTGAACTGGGGCAAACTCTAAAATAAAGTACACACATGTGCAGGGGTTATTGATGTGGTATGGCTGTTCTGATATTTAAAGGCATTATAAATTATTTGCAAGGCTTTTAATAAAAGTGACCTGTATTTATATAGCACCTTTTACCCTGAAGTATCCTAAAAATTCTGTGCAAACTTGTGCAGCCTGCCACTGCATTACTCCAGCTGACACCAGTGTGATTTTTCTGGTCAGTTGGGTCACAGCACCATCACACTGGAGCTAGGAGGTGACTAGTCCTCTCTTGTATATATAAAAGGTAAAGTGAAGGGGAAGTAGCAGTTGTTTCACAGGTTTCACAGGACCTTCATCCTGGATCATCTAAGCTGACATTTCATATTACTTAGGACATCTCTGGCAAACAGGCAGAGTCTGCCACCTTTCCTTACATGTCTGAGCACTGCAACTCTCAAACCTCACATCTAAGCTTTCCTCCCAATAATGTCTTCCTTTCCCATTCTTCTTGGAAATAAGGATGCCAAAACTGATCTCATGAATTCCACGTACAGAAGCAAAATGGCTTCTCTATAACCATTTGATATTTCCTTTTCATGGCCTTTCTACCCTCTCACAAGATCACATTGTCCTTTCTTCCAGCACTACACTAAGAGATCTTGCTGGGATGGTTATTTATAACAACATCTCACTGCTCTAAATTTTCAAGACAGAGTCTCACAGCATGTGGGAATACCTTGCCTTCTTAGTCAGCAGTCTTAAAACTCAGTTTATTGGAGGAGTACATGCCCAGATGATTCTGATCACTCCATGATAGAAACTTGCCTTCTTCATTATATACCATTTCATTAATCTTTCTTACAAAATTACTCTAATATTTAGTTTGCTGAGGAAAATATTAAATGGTATTGGAGCAAAAAGCAGTCTGTGGTGATCCTTCCTTGCATGTCTTAAAAAATAGATAACATTTGTCAGTGATACATCTTTGAATACATCCTTTTAATTCCAAAACAATACCAGCTGTGCAAAAGGACTCTTCAGCCCCTGGTCTCCATCTGTGTCTTGTGCAAGGAAAGATATGCAAGAAGAGTGGGAACTTCCATGGACTTCACTAGGTGCTCTGATTTGCTGATTAGGACTGGATAGGGCCTAATGCCACTACAAGAGCACCTACTCTTAAATGCAGCCAAAGCCTATCAGTACCAAGTCAAAAACCTTGAAGAAAGCTGCATATGCTATATCAGAACACATATCAAACAGATCAACAATCCCATCAGAAAGAGATAATGGGTTGACTTTTGGAGATACACTTTCTGAGGAGCAAAAAGGAATCAGTCTTTTGACCAAAGCTACAGCATGGTAAACCACAGTGGAACTGAAGCAAAACCCCAGCACAAACATTCCTGAAAATGGCCTTATGACAGCTTTAAATGACACTAATAGGTCAGGATATAAATTTAGGGCTTCTCCAAAAATATTACTGGTAACAGCCCAGAGCCAATAAAGCTCTGGCACATCAACATTTTTTCCTAGCACAGGAAGTACCTTTTTAACAAGACCTCAAACCAAATGCTAATCCCCTTTACACTTACTTTGTGAGACTGTTGTGAGATAACATAGCATGACTGGTGGTATGCACAGACCAGAGAATGAAAACAGAATACCAAACCTCTCCATTTTTTCAGCTCGCTGAAACTAGTAAAATATTTTTTTGCACCCTGAAAGCTATGCTTGCCATATCATTATGTCTTCATCACAACAAGCATGCTACTAATGTAACCTGCATTCTGCTGTAGTATTCTGATCACATACTGCTGAACGTTATTGGTAATTATCACACATGCTCACTTGTATTCTGCACTGTAAAAAGAAGTCATCATTGTAGGCAAAATGATCTGCTTGAGCTATAATATATTCACCCTCATCTAAAGGCAGCTGTTTAGAATACTCTTAAATTCACTGCAAGAATCACAAAACTAGTTTTACAGGGTGAAATACTCTAAAGTGCTCTGAACTGGCTTAGGTAGGCAAACAAGGCAGATGACAGTAAAGGACCCTCTGCTTGCATATTGCGAAGATCCTTTATTGAGTAATGTTCAAAGAGTATTTTCCCCATCTCATTCTCACCAGGGGAAAGTCTAGCAGAGCTAACAGACCTGGAGTGATACGAGGTTCTTTTATCGTCTTTGGGGGGTGGGGAAGATCAGAGATTTTCCATATTGTGCCTTTTTTAAACAGGTCATTTCTTAGACATCTTTAAATCCCAGTTACACAAACAAATTCACTGGTATGGCCAAAGGGCTGTGATGTCTAGCAGGTGGCAAGAACAAGCAGCTGACGGATGTAGGCAGGCTTGGCAGGGATAGGAACAGGAACCCCTTACACTAAGCTGTGAAAGGATTTGTAAAATGGCACTGTAGCCTCAGGAACTTGAACTTGCTAAACACTAATGACAAATCAATGAGACACTCAGGATGTTCTTAGATAAACACTTTCTCTGGTGCCAAAGCTGATTTAAGAAGTTCCTGCCCTCCTCTGCACCTGCTATCTCTTTTTCTCTCCCTCCAGGATTGCCAATTGCATCACTGAAATGTGTTGGATTAAAATGAAAACTTTTAACCCTATTTTAGTTCTGGTTTATAGAGTGACTCCACAAGCTGATGTGATGTAAGTGAACAGTTGGAGCATGACATCACAAGAAGAAATGGATGGGCTAGAATTAAGCAGGGAGATACCTGAACAACATCATTATAACAATGGCAAATACAAATCTCCTGAGCTTTGGTATACTGTTTGACACCATACTATCTAACGTTTGCTGGAAGTTCATGGATAAATTCTCCCTGAGTTCAATGGCCTCTGAATGAGGCCTCAAAAGCAGGTAATGTATGATAACTACTCTGTCCCCTTCTGGCTAAAAGATTTTGTTTAAGAAAAAAAACTATTCAGAATACTCTCCAGAATGTAGACCTGTCTAAGCACAATTTCATTGTCCCATATTGTGCTACTGCTACCTTTAAATTCAAACTTTTACCTTTGCCTCTCAATTTTATGCTGCTATCCATGTATTTATTATATAGATTCATGTGGCTTTAGAGCTGCCTCACACAGTCTATGAAATCTCAAATACACTTGTTTAGACTATGGGCTTGTTTATTCTGGACTACAATGACCAAATACACTCTCTGGAGCTAATGTGATTAGCTTGACCAAGCTGATTAGGAAAGAAGAATGTCAGGAATTCTTCCAGATGTAACTTGCATTGCTCAAAACTTTCTCCAGCAGGAGCATGGTTCCCAAGCTCCACCTTACTTCACACAGATGGAGAAAATCCCAAATTATAAAATTAAGGAGGCAGAAGGAGGGATGGGAGAAGGCAATGATTGCCTTAGACATGTTCACACTTAACAGAATTAATGTTTACTGATACAATGGAACCTAAAGAGGCAGGCACATCGTTTAAAGTGTTAGACTTGCAGACCTTTGACTCTTTTATGGTTAATTAGCCTTGCACTTAAGAAAGCCCCCAGGTCATAGAACTTCCATCAGCTGAATTCAAAGCTTTGCCCTCTCTCACCCTGGCATTTTACAATGTAATGATGATTGATAGCCAGATGAAAGCATTAGCTGGCCCTGTCTTTTTGCATTGTGCTGGAAGAGAAGTGTAATGATCTATAGCTACAGTGGTTTCAGAAAGCATTTTGATTGATTGTGACCTTAATTACCCACTTAAGCAGGCTTTGGCCAAATTGATTTTATACTGCTTTATTCTACAGCAGGTTAAAAATTAACCCTGCAATCTTAGATCCATTTTACAAGGTTTCTATTCCCTTGTTACCTAAAAAGCCCCTAGTGAATATGAGCTCAATCTGATATTCATGAACTGAAGTTAAAAGGAGGAATCACTTTTAACAGTGATGGATTTACACTCTGAGAAGATACTGGGCCAAATACTTAACTGCTATCAAACTTATACTCAAATGACCAAAAACTTTCTTATATTTGCTTAGTGAGCAGTATGTGAGTTAAGATTCCCACGCAAAGCAAATCTTTTTTGCTTAGTCCCAGGAATCATAGGCAGCTTTAAAATGCACCAGACAAGCAGCAGCAGAAGCCATTGGGATGGGAAAACTGTACATACAAAACTGCTCCTGTATATACAGGAGCCAAGTGGCTGACTTTATTTGCCTAAATAGCACAAAGACTGACAGATTATTTGGAGCAGGAACCACCATACTTGCTCTCAAGAAGGCCAGCCTTCCCTACATCACATAAGGTACATTCTGTATGAAATCTTTCTAGAGAGAAAAAAAGTGAAAAAGGATGATAAAAACATGTTTTCCTTTCTGACATAAAGAGAAATCTCCAAAACAATCCAAGGCACGAGGGGGAGAAAGATGGGACTTTCTCACTCCACACTCTTTGCAGGACCAAAACTACAGTCAAGCCCAAACTCACCTTAGATCCTCTGGGAGAACAAATGTTTTCTGACAGAGAGAGATCTTGTCTACACTGTCTCACTGTGCAAGCTCCAACCTGCAGTGGGGAGGAAGCATGGTAACCCCCTTCTAGATCTGTTCTTATATTCCAGCCAAAGTGAGAAGGGTAATATGCTGTAGTATCCTTCCCAAAGGAGTCTTAAAACTATCAGTATTTACATAGTCTGTGCTCCAATGGGAATGCCGGAAAAACCACAGAGCTATAGGCACTCCATATCCAAGTGGTGTGGACTGAAGAGGCTGTTGACCTGTGTCCAGCTAACTGCAATGTACTGCAGACATAACTTAGCTACTGTGCAGAAGACAAACAAAATCTTATGTATCATACAAATCCATGGTATTTATCATTTCTTCCCTTAATGTGACCCATGATTCTTCAATTTAGACTATAAACCACCACAAAAACTCCCCTTCCACAATGATCACATTTTCTAACTGGGGTAGTTGGTTCCCCCAGGCTAGGGACCAGACATCATGTTCACTCTCAGTTGTAACGTGCTCACAGAAAACTATCTGAAGGCCTCAAGCAGAATGAATCATATATATGTTCAGCTTATGACACACCAAGAACCATGACAGTCCCAGAAAACTTGCTAGCAAAACCAGGGGGTTTGGAAGCAAGGATGGAAAGAAGAAGCAATTTTGCAGATAAGCCTTAGCAAAATAGCTGTTGCTCACTGCTAGAGACTTGACAGGGATGCTCAGCACCCAAACTACCTCTGTAGCAATGACTTACCCCAGGTGGTGCAAGATCCTGTACACACGTTTTCAACAAAGCTTTGAAAACCCAAGCAAAGTAGACGTCTGGCTTGTGCTCAGCAAACTCTAAATGATGCTTTTGCCACCTGTGTTTCAAGGAAAGCACTTTCTGTTCTGTTTTATTGCACCTGACACTGAGCTCCATATGGCCCTGTTCTCTGAATCAGAACAGCTGTTTGATGTCAGGAAGGGGCCTTCCTCAGCCATCAGTTGGATGCAGCTGTATGCCAGCACTTTACAGCTGATACAAGTTTTAACTCCCATCCTAGCTTTACAACAATTAATTTTATTCCCACTGTCTTCTACTCTATTTTTTGCTTTCTTATAACTTGTGATTTTGTATCTCAAGTGAAAACTATTCTAGCTATATCCTTTGCAATACTGGTGGTGAGGTTTGAACAGATAAGATATCTGTGAGATAAGTAATTGGGGGTGCTCTTATCTGGAGATTTTTTATTCTACACTGTGCAGTGCCTTTGAAACCTAATGTCTTTGTTGATGTAGCCTGCAATACTCAAAATTTGCTAGAATTTTATTCGGTTGTATAGGTAGCTCCTTTTCACCAACTACAGCAACCATAAAAAGTTAACAGCACTTCCCTCTAATTCTTAGTCTGAAGTGCTTACCCCTGAAAGAGACAATATTTTGTGCCATGTCTGTCTATAGTAATGAAAGATACTCAAAAAGATAATCTAAACAATCCACCCAGACCAAGACAGCTTTTTTTAAAATCACTGAGGTAGACAGAGAGGTATTTTGCTGTTGTTCCCTCGAGCTGTCTTAGCCTTCACAATAGAGCTGTCCACCCAGCCTCCAGTGGAAAACGAATCAATTCAATTAAAAATCCCTTTGCACATTGCTGGTGGAACCCCATTAATGTAATGCAAGTCTTTGGTCCTCTCTGTTGATCAGTCCACAAGAAAAAGCTCTTGAATGCCATTTCTTCAAAGAAATAAAAGTAGTCCTCACCTAAATGAATAGATACATACTTGGATACTCAGGTCCTCATTTAATTTCCTTTAAATAAGTACGGATTTCATTCTGTATCTGCCAGAAGACACTGACATCATCTTGCTCTTCTATGTTAGAAGTGACCCACTTAGCACATTTATTTCCTGGAGTCAGTAAGGGATCCCGCAGCAAACACATAGAGATTAAACTGCCTTGGAAACATTGGAAATGTTTCTATTTAAAATAGAGCTTTTGGTTAGAGTGTTCTCACATGTGCCATTGCTTCCTCCACATAAAAGAGGGAGCTTTGATATTCCCGTTTGTGAAACACATCACCGTGCATTTTAATAATTCCAGCACAAAACTGCTAAAGTTAAACCAGGCCCCTGGCCTCTACATTGTTTGATTATTGACATATGCAGTGATTCTGAAATCTGCTTCTGACTTTATCTGGATGGGATGAATAACAGATTTGCTTAAATTCTTGGTGACAGAAGTATAAGGATAAAGGAGAGGTTATTTTCCATCACAACTGTTACTTGCTTAAAAAAAATCTTCCCCAAAGCAAATTATAATGTGATAGCTTTGAAGAACACTACTCCATTCTTCATTCAAACACCCTTTAACTCCACACTAGCAAGATAGAATCATATTAGCTAGCTAAGAACTCTAAAGATACTAATCAGGTCGTTTTAAATTTCACTGAGGCTAGAGCTGGGAAAGTTTAAGATGCACTTCCCTACAAGAAAAGTAGAACAAGTTTGCTGCCAGTGCAGCCGAAAAAGCTCCCCATAATGTCAATAATGCCTTATTGATTCAAACAGCTACTTTGATGAAGCCACTTCTTTTTTTCCTGCAATCCTTCTGCTGTGGGCTGGAAAGGTAATGCCAAAGGAACGCTTTTGGCAGTTAGAAAAATATTCCATGAACATAGGGACATTCAGCAGAGAGAGAGAGAGAGAGAGAGAGAGAGAAGTGGGTGATTGAAACCAGATGAAGCCAGCTCGTGATCACGGCTTCCACTGCTGAATAACTAAGTCCATGTAAAGCTGCCAGGCACTCTCTCTACCATATGAGAAACCTCAGGGAAGACCAAGCCTTTGCCTTCTTTGGGCCCACAAAGCAGTGAGGATATTATCAACTGATAGAAGGTCCACAATATCCATCACTCCCTTTGGTTCTGGTGAATATTAGTGTGTCTTTCCACTTCCAGACACAGAGCAATTACCAGGAAATCATTATGCTAGAAGCCTGTTGATTGCAGATCAACAACTTCTCCAGCACTACTGGTATCTACCTACTAGGATCTTCTACTCTTTGGGTGTCACATAGGGGAAATAGGGGCAATACCCCTGTCAAAAGCTGTAGGATAAATAAAATGCAGTTAGGTTTATGTGTTTATCACTGAAACTTCTGTCCCTAGTAGAATTAACAAATATGTATGCAGCCTGGTAGGCAGAGCATTATAGAGAAACTCAGCAGTTTAGCGGGTTTTCCTAAACTCTAGGGCTTTAAATAACCTTTGATACGTCACTTCCTTCCCCTCTGTGTTATCTACCACGTTAGGAGCTACAGAGATAAACTATGTAGTTGAAAGCTAGCTTACCTGTGTTCATACCAGTTTCAGTCATCCCTTTGACTACAGACAGCCATACCCTTGGAGCTGAAATCTTTTTGTTCTGTAGAGTACTGCACACTGTTTCATGATGGATAGCTTAAAATGCTACTGCAGTAGAAATGAGAATGATAATAATGGTCATCTGTCAGCAGTTATTTAGAGGAAATCAAGCAGCTAGTGCCCCTCATCAGGATACCTGTGGCCAGTGGCATGGTCTTGAGGGTAGGACTTGGATAATAAGGCTTTCAAACTTCCTCCTACAACTGGACAGCCTGGTGGAAGCTAGAAAACCAGGAATCCAGCTTATTCAGAAGAACATAGGATCACACCCACAAAAATCACTACTTGAAACTTTATTCACTAATGGTACGAATATGTGGGACAGAAGAAGGAGACTTTCCCAATACTGGCCCCTTAAAATGGCACTAGAAAGAACAGGAAAAAGAGAGAGAAAATGTGATACTTGTCATAGATGTGCAGAAGAGCAATACTTATGACATTCCCATTAGTGAACAGCACTCCACAAAGATTTACTACTTTTAGCACCTCAGAAAAAAAAAAAAAAAGTAATAATGGCTGGAATATTCCTCTGTGTCTTCCCCTATAGGAAAGTCAGCCAAGAATATTCCCAAACCTTGCTGACTTACTTCCCAATTTTTTTTAGTTTACTTTTTTTAAGTAGCAGAGAGGGTATCCTCACAGGCATCATGCTGATAATTTGGTAATTAACATAGGATAATAATTACTTACATTCAGAGTTCTAAATGGAATTGGCACCAACCTCTAAAAATTAAATCTGCTACCTCAGTTTTAACATCAAATGATAGATTTCTCACAATTATATCACTTTGTTATGCAATGCTGCTTTGGAGGTGTCACATAACCTGATCCAGACAGCAACTCTAGGACAGTGAAACTAGGTGACAACCCTCTTCATTCCTGCTGTTTCAACCCAGCAGCTTTGCAGCTAAAGTCCAACATTCAATGTTTCAAAGCAAAACTGCTGATTTAGGCTGTATTGAGGTGCTTCAAAATACCAGCTAAATTATATTTAGACAAGCTGAACAGGCCAAGTGAGTAAATGCAATTCATAATGTAGACCACTCGAGGGAGTATATGAGTGGCAGATGAAAAGATCAAGGTAACATATTTATGAACTACAAACAACAATTTCCTTAATCAATAAAATAAAACAGTATTACAGTTATCAAAGTGCTATGTTCTGAGAAGGTCAGAGAGGACATCAGGATTCATCACACGATCTCATAAGAGCTGCTTCTAATAATTAAATATTGTTTTAAAAAATATTATGCAGGCCGAGGCACTGAGTTGATGCTCACCCTCCCCATGGCCTGCAATTGCATGTTGCCCTCAGTTGGATGACTTCTGGAAAGGGGAATGTGCTGTAAAGGCTGGCTGACACATTTGGCTTCAAAGCTTTTACTGAAGGAAAATTAACTCAAGTGAATATATTTTTTCTCCATGGAACTTAAGTTGTGGTCAACATTTTTCAGTTAATATTTTCTGATTTTCCTGCTAACATTTCTCCCATTGAAAGAGAGTAAAAACATAGAGCAATTATTTCACTCTAACACATCCTGACTTAGATTTTTTTTTAAGAATCCAAATGTCAGCGATTTGAAAATTAAACAGAAGCATTTTTTCTCACTTTCAGGTTCTCACACAAAATAAACTTGCCTTTTCCAGCTGACTCTGCTAGCCACAGAAGTTATTATTGGAACATATCTTGGAAGGTAAAGACTTACACTGCAGGTGCACCTGAAAATACCTGCTCCTGAAAAGGGCTTGAAATATGAAAGTGGCAAGAGGAAAACAAGAGCACCAAGGAGATATACCCTATTCCTGCATCTCCTATTCAAGGGCAAGGACAGTCCTTGGAAGTGACAGAGCTCAGTGGCACTTTTACCTGCCCACACCTGGAGATTCTCATCTTTCAGAAGAATGAAGGAAATTGGGCTCCCCTATACCTGTTTTCTGGCTACTAGAGGGAAACAAGCTGTGCTATCCAAGGAAGCAACATCTTACCTATTCCTTTTGTCACCTGCCGCTGCCAACAGCATGTATCCCAAAGGATCATATGCTCTTGCGGAACGTGGGCCTGCCAGGCCAGCTAATGTGACAGTAGAGGATGCAAAAGAACAAGCTGAGGAAGTATTCAGGACAGTGCTGCTGGAAGTTACAGGGATAAAAATGCCTGGTCCTTCTGCACTCTGATGTCCTGGTTATTTTTGCATCCTTACTAACCACTGCAGGGGACAACAGAAACCCCTCTGCTCAAACTCGACTAAAAATCCCTTCTCAGTCTTGAAAACCTCTGGCTTGTAAGCTGCAAGAGCGAACTTACTTTTTATTTATTTCAAAATAGACACAATATTGAATCAGCATGAGTGGGGAAGAGAGGTGCCACCAAGAACTTCAAGCTAAATCTCATGAGACAAAAGTAGTGAACTGCTGCAATCAGGGCAAAGTCCATACTTAGCTAGCTTTACCTCCAGTTTCCAACAGGAAAGACAGAGGATGGTAAAGCAATGTTGGGAGGCATTAAAGAGAAGGAAAATCAGGCTCTTTTTTTGTAAACTGATGCTGCAACTTTGGTATCAACAGCAATTTACTATATTAGTCTTAGGTATGTCAGAAGAAAAACAGAGAAACACAAAGATGGATTCTCCTTCTTACTGTTCTTTTCTGAAACGCAAGGATAGGACTCAGAATTTGCCCTAGGCTCAAATAAGAGGGACTTCTTCCAGAACTGTCATAGAATTTCTGGAAACAAAAACTAGAAATGGGAGATAGGAAAACTTACTCAGTTATCTAACTCACACCCACACTAACACAGAACTACACAAACCTTTAATATAGTCTCCCAGGTATAAACTTCCTTTACTGGGATGCATATGGTATCTCTCTATACTTGTATTATTACTGTACAATAATTTTCTACAATGTGCACAAAAGGCAATATAATCCATCTTGAGAGTTTTGAGACATTTTCCATTTGGGTTAGAAACAATCTGCTATCTCAACACTATTAAAAATGAGACAGGAATCCATATTTGAATGCATAGAAACAGACACTCAATAATCTATTTCAGAAGTCTCCATCTTAGTTTCACTGAGGCAACCTGTTCAGGGTGTTTGTTATGTTAACAAAGTTCCAGCAGTACCAGTCTATTTGATATGTGTGCCCCATTCCTGTGACTCACGGTGCTACCACCAGGACAGGTCAGGACACAGGTGCCACCCCTACAGTCATTGTTCTCCTGTGACAACAGATATTTGCACCTGAGGTGCAGTGATGATGGATTCTGCTTTGTTCTATGTCATAGCTAAAACAGGAAAGAGGAAATCCCTGCCCCATCCCTTTTCCCCTTTTACCTCATTTTCCTCTGTCTCCTGTTTGGAAAACAGTCTAGCTTGCAAAAGGTCTATCAAAACTAATTTCTTCCTGCTAGTGACAAGTATGCAATAATTTCTGCTAGCATAACAAATGGAGCAAGCAGATAGTGAGGACAACAAAGTTAGTAATCTACAAGCAGGTATCACTGACATTAATGGCAATGCTCCTCTTGAATTTCTGTGGCAGCAATGTGGACCTCAGGTGGTGAGGCAAACATCCTCTTTTCTCCACTCTACAGTAAATAAGCCCCACAGGAAGGAAAATCAGCATCTTGCACAAGTGGGAAGATTAATGAAAAAGTCACAAGGAGAGATTTTTCCATAAGTGATTGATGTTCCAGAAGGTGATGAATTTCAAGTCAAGAGTAAATACCACAAAGTAGAACTGACCAGAACTATTCCAACAAAGCTTTTTTTCCTCAGAAAGTGCTGATTTAGTCCAATTAAATTATTCTGTATAAACAGATTTATTCTCAATCTCTGAAAGTTTTCTGTTAGTTTGGGACAATAGTTTCTGAAGACTCATAATTATTTCCCAGAACTAAAATTGAGTTTCAAAGCAGCTTTATTGCTGGTAAATCAAGTGTGTTAAAATCATGAGTGATGAACTTGTAACCCTACAACTGATTTCTTGGAGTCTTAAAGATTAAATGCAAAATTCATATTTAATTTATTTGGTTTTCAGTTATCAGAGTTCAATGGTGTCAAGCTGTGCTATACATTTTTTTGCACCCAGAAAAGCAGGATGTTATTTAAAATAATTAGAGATGGAATTTTATACGACTGTGGGAGCTAAAAAAAGACACCTCAGCAATTATGAGAAAAAAAACAAAAAACCCAACCAAAAAACAACTTTTAAATTCCACAGAAATTATATGCATCCAGAGAGCCATGCACTATCAGCCTGTATAAGCTTTGTTTTGTATTAATTTAAAAAAAATGCTATGAAGAACAAAACTAATACTCCCCAGGAAAAAAAAAAAAAAAAAAAAAAAAAGCATGGCATCCTTTAAATATAGTGCATATCCATTGTTTTCGCTAGGGAATTTAAGAAGATTTGACCCATCTGGATGACTACCTCTCTCTTAAATAAGCAGCCATGTCAGGACAGGGAAAGAGAATTTCACTCATGTAAGATCTGGCCTCATCCTGACTCATTAATGCTTTCCTGGAATGACTGCTTAATCAAGGTTATGGAATAACATTTGAAGCATGGTCTTGTTACTGATCTGTGTCATCCTTTGACACAGCAATTTATTTAGGTGATCTCAGAAATAAAGTACAGGGTTCTAACAAGCACATAAGCCAGCACAAACATCTGGAGTAATGCTAGCAAAACACGTGGCTGGTTTTAAAAGATATTGATGACAGGCAGTGACATGGGAGATATGTCCACTATATGAACCAGTTCAATCAGTCTGAAGCAGCAGATTCTCACACCTCATGGGGGTCAGGAAGGGACACATCTTGGTGGCATGACCAGAAAGGGTCCCGGAAAAAGCAGCTGCCTCAGACATCTCACATTTTTCCCGCCTCATGTACTACAGCTATCCCATACGTCCTGCTCAAAGGTACTGGTAGTAACATGTAAGTGTTACTTGGAACTACTAAGTAGGCTTGGACACTACTGTGCTAAGCTCTGCACGTACAGACAGCAAGAGAGGGATCCAGTTCTACAGACATTCCCATCTCCAAATAGGAGATGCACATAGAGTGAAAAAGGCAATGCACAAAAAGAAGTGGTCTGATAAAGAGGGCTGAAGGAAGTACAGGGGTCAAAGTATTCTCTGACTTAAACCAGCAGGGCTGCAATTGTATTAAATTCCCTGCCCTGAGCTAGACTTTACAAACGATCAAGGATTACCACTTAGGGCCTACAACCATTCGGATCCTGAGGGCTACACTTTCCACTGTGGATCTTGGGCTGACCTGTGGTAGTGGTCCTCAGTCAAAGGACATCCTTACTGATGCTCAGGCCTCATAGCCTGTGTGGCCACAGTCTAGTCTGAGATTGTTGATTTGCCACCTCACTGACACTGGTTTGAAATGTTCTCTGGTTGACCAGAAGTAGGATTGTTTTGAAGACAGAGTTGCCCTGGAAAGGACAGACTAATTACTGTGTCCTTCATAAACAATTGCCAAAATCTTCTTCAACTTGTCCATAAAAAGCTGGTTGGGATTTTTCTTTCAGCTGAAACCATCTGAATCTCCTCACCCTAAGGAGGAGGTAAGTAAGAGGGAAGGAGAAGCCCTCATTACCTTGAAAATCAGCTTAAGCACAAATCACTAAAAATAATCAGCCATTGGTCTTAAAGGCAACATATCCCAATGGATATATTGATATTTTGCAGTACAAGTAGCTATTGAGAGTTGAATTGCAAGGGGAACAAATTCAGAGCCCAAGCAAGCCAGCAGACATTGAAGGGGCCCAGTTTAACCCTCCTTTATATTGTTACAAGCTCACTTAATTTCATGGGATTAATTCCTAATTCATAACAGATACAGCAGAATCAGAACAGTGATCTAAGCCTGAACTAATAGTCAAGATGTCTCACAGCCTGTCTCCTCAGCAGGTGTACACCAGTACAACCCTACCAAAGCAATGGGTAACGTTTCCAGCTGGTGTAAATCAGCGTGGCAGTACTGACATCACTGCTGATTTAGTTTGAAATGGAGGACCTGCATGTACATATTTCAAATTCCTGATGCTTTCCTTTTGCTAAAATGCAAACTGTTCAGTTTGAAGGATCACAAAGGACATAGAGGAAGGAATGCATTTTAGTCTCTCCCTTTTGTTCTGATGTGTTGTGCAGAAGTGTCTCTGTTTTATTGCTCTCTAAGGATTGTGTTTGATTCTTTTTTTCAGAACAGCAGTCAAGTGTTAGAAGGATATGTAATTAAAGTAAAATATTAAAATGTCACGTAGCAATTAAAAAATAAAGAGCTGCTGTGTTGTTTGACAGTGTTTTTCCACATATGCAAGCCAGGCAATCACTGGCATATTCAAGGCCAGCCTTTGGAAAAACAGAATCCCCCTCATCTCCTGTGCTGCCTGCAGCCCTGCTAAAAAAGCCCACAAAAATCAAAACAGAATAAAACAAAGAACATGTGACCACCTGCATACATAAGCAGAGCTATTGATCATTCTGAATGCAATGACATGCATCTTTTTGTTGTGAAAAATTTGGGGGATAGGAAGAAAAATATTTTATTAACTTAGTAATGAGGAGTTTCCACAGCTAAGGTAATACATGATAATACAGACTGAACAGCAGCCCATTGTTTGAGAGCAGAATGGAGCCCTGTATGGGATCACTGCTGGATTCTGTAAAACACAGATGGAAGGGAGGAATTACACCCTGGATTTGGGGGGTGAAGCGGGGTATGCATTACTTGTACAGTTTTATTTGCCTTCTGTACAGGTCAGTAAGTCACACACTCAAACACATGCACACAAACACATGCTCACGCATATATGCACTGCAGAACACACAATCTGTCAGAGCTTGTGGAAGTTGAAAATTTAATGAGTGCCCGACACTAACAAGGTTTTCAAACAGTGGCTAACAAAAAGCAGAGATCAGGGAGACTGCATTTGGTGCCAAGATATTTGTTTTAATATTAACAAGGGCTGAATTCAGGCAATAAAAGACAAGGAGGAAAATAATATCTTCTGAAAGTGATGAAAGTCAAGCAGTTCACTATATTTGAAATAACATATGTGTTTAAATGAGAGAGGTTTCTTTAGAATAAGAAAAAAAATCCATTAATATGAAGCAGAAGCAAGTGGTTAGTAACACAAAAAATTCAGCAAATATGCACATAGTTAAATTTATTTCACATCTTACACATCTTTAAATCCTGACATAATATTATCTGTGAAGTCTTTTTCAGCACAACCCAGATCCCCCAAGAGAGTCATGCTACATTCGCACAAAGGTCAGGATAAGATAGTTTTTAAGAGTGCCCATACTACTGAGGATCTGGATCTCTGGTACTAATCCACTGCTTAGTTAAGTAAAAAAAATATTGTTAAATCCTTCACAACACTTCCTAGGCTCTTTTTGAGGATTTTAGGATCCAGGATGAGACCTTTGAGACATGCCAGTGGTGGATGACCTACAGAGGGATTAGACAAAAGCGCACTGGTAATAGGCATAGAGAAGTTGACAAGGATGGAGAGAGGTGTCACACAGCTTCCATGGGAGAAGAGAATAAATAGATTAGGACTCTTTAGGTTGGAAAAGTTATGACTGAGAAGAGGTATGCTAAAACCCTGTACATCAAATACAAAAAGGAAACCCATAAAGAGTGGAAGCAAGGACAGATAATCTGGGAGGAACACAGAGAAATGATCCGTTCAGCCAGGGATCAGGTTAGGAAAGCCCTGATAGAATTAAATCTGGATGAGAATGTCAAGGACAAAAACAAACAAACAAACAAACAAACCCAGCTTCTACAGGTATGTGAGTGATAAAAGGAAGACTGGGGAAAATGTGGGTCCTTTCCAGAAGGAAAAGGGAGACTTGATTACCCATTACTTGATTACTTGATTACTTGATAAAGGAAAAGCTGAAGAATGTTTTTACCTCAGTCTTCACCAGCAAGTGCTCCAGCCACATTGCCCAAGTCACAGAAAGCAAAGGCAGGAACTAGGAGAATCAAGAACCACCCACCGTAGGAGAAGATCAGGTTCAAGACCATTTAAGGAACCTGAAGGTGCACAAATCCATGGGACCTGTTGAGATGCATCCATGGGTCCTGAGGGAAGTGGCAGATGAAGTTGCCAAACCGCTATCTATCACATTTGAAAAGTCACGGCAATCTGGCAAAGTTCCCACTGACTGGCCAAGAAGAAACATAATACTCATTTTTAAAAAGAGAAAAAAGGAAGACCTGGAGAACTACAAGACAGTCAGTCTTACCTCTGTACCCGGCAAGATCCAGGAGTGGATACTCCCGGAAATGATGCTAGGGCACATGGAAAATAAGTAGGTTTTTGGTGACAGCCAACATGGCTTCACTAAAGTCAAATTGTGCCTGACAAACCTGCTGGCCTTCTATGATGGGGTTACAGACTTGGTAGATAAGGTAAGGGCAACTGGCATTATCCACCTGGACTTGTACAAAGTTCTCAACACTGTCCCACAACACATCCTTGTCTCTAAATTGGAGAGACACATGAGCCAATATGTGCCAGCAATGTGCACCTGCAGCCCAGAAGGCAAACTGCATCCTGAGCTGTATCAAAAGAAGCATGGCCTGCAGGACAAGGCAGGTGATTCTCCCTCTCTACTCAGCTCTGGTGAAACTTCATTTGGAGCACTGTGTTCAGTTCTTGGGCCCCCAGTATCAGAAAGAAATAGACCTGCTTGAGCAGGTCCAGAGAAGAGCCACAAAGAGGATCAGGAGGCTGCAGCACCTCACATATGAGGACACACCAAGAGATCTGGAGTTGTTTAGCTTGGAGAAGACAAGTCTCCTGGGAGAACTTATTGCAGCCTTCCAGTACTTAAAAGGGGGCTACAGGAAAGGTGGGGAGGGACTTTTTATCAGGGAGTTTAATGATAGGATGAGAGGTAACAGTTTCAGACTGAAAGAGGGTAGGGTTAGATATAAGGAAGAAATTCTTCACTTTGAGTTTCATGAGACACTGGAACAGGTTGCCCAGAGAGTTTGTGGCTGTGTCCTCCCTGGAAGTGTTCAAGGCCAGGCTGGATGGGGCCCTGAGCAACCTGACCTACTGGGAGGTGTCACTGCCCATGGCAGGAGGGTTGAGACTAGATGATCTTTAAGGTGCCTTCCAACCCAGACCATTCTATGATTCTATGATAATTATGAATTATGTAGAGAAAACAAACAGGGGAATTGTATTCTTTTATAGCATTAATATTAGAGGCTCCCCCAAAAAATTAAATGATAACTCTTTTGAGGACTTATCTATGTCTATGCATAAGAACATACATAATACATACATAGTACTTCATTATACATAATTCAGTAGTGAAACATACACGTGGAGGTCAGGAGCACTGCTGAGTCTGAAAACATATATACACATTAATGGAAGATAGATCACATATCAGGTAATAAACACGTCAGCCTCGGTGCAATCTTTCACTCAGGAGAACCTTAAACTCCTGACAAACGGAAGCTGGGATGATTGAAAAAGGTAATGTTTACCTCATGCTTGCTCTGATTTTTTTTTTTAATTTTTTTTTTTATATTCATAAAAGCAAACCTACTACTGCAATCATTAAGACTAGAAGCAGCTATTCCTTCCATTACACTCTCAACTCTAACCCCTACAAGTACATTTGACACCACCAAGTAACTCCAATAAGTATATTTTAATTAACACCAGAATGGCAAGAGCAATTTCAAGCTTTGTATTTTGCTTTCTCATGCAGTAAGCAAGTTCTCCTGAGGTTTTCAAAGCTGAAACTTTCAGAAATATATCAAATGAACTAGAACTTGTCATCTGAAGACTTATCAAGCAAAGCGTATGGAATGGCTCTCATCTTGCCCACAAATGGCATGAAATTTTGAAAGTACTGTTATCAGAACCCAGATGAAAGTCCAAGAAATTTTGGGGCAGGCAAAGGCAGAAGCACAGAGTAAGCTTCTCATTCTGAGGCTGCTGTGTTGTTTTTGTGCGTATTATGATACCACAAATGGTGGAAAACCAGAGGAAAACTTGAAAGTCATAAATTCGACGCACTATTTTACGTTTTATTTTAATTTGGCCAGCTTTTTCAGCAGGCTGAAGAGCATTTCAGACTGAAATTTGAACCAGTGTGACCTGTAACCCTAAATTCATCTGAAGTTCAGTATTGTATTCCACATACACTCAAACTCAACTAATTCCACTTCACCATCTAATCTGCAATATACAGTTTCAGGTTCCCATATGATTCAAATATTTATAGAGACATGACTTAGAGCAGCTAAGGGTCTGGTCAGCATCTAATCAGAGAATGATCTTTACTTCATTTCTTCCTGGCTCCCCAACTCAAAGATGGACAGATAACTGTACAGAATCTTGGAAAGGCGCTGCAAGTCTTCTTACTATTTTAATGCTTTGCCAAATGCTTTCCTGAAGACGTAGTGCCTCATTCCTTATGGTGTAAGAATTTTTGCAGATATTAGGCTTACTCATTTAAAGGCATAACTGATCAGTCCTAGCCACACAAATATTCTAAGAAATAGATTCAGCACAAGCTGCAGACCACTAATAAAATACACTGGTTGTAAACAATGCTGAAAAAATGCTTCTTCGTACATCTGGCATGTTTGGCTCAGAGATACATAGAGTCTGCCCAGCCCAAAGTACAGTTGTTTTACCATCTTCTGAGCTGTCTTCACAGCATCCTCTCTGGAGTAAAAGATGGGGGTCTATGATCCTCCGAACTTTTTCTCTGAAGGGGTTCGGAGATAACAACAGACCTAGCACAAGTGATGGCCACTGCCATCGTAATCAATGGCAGGTTCAGCACTGGAAAATGCTTGCAAAGGACTGTATCGGTTAAAGGGTATTCCTCTGCTGATTCTATAGCAGGACTTGCAATGTTATCAAAGTCTCACCTATCCAAAGCTACATTGAAAGTGAGACTCTATTTTCAGAAGCTAAATGGCATTGAAGTGCTTTGTAATGCAAAAGAAGACCTCAAAGTGCACCTGGGATCCAAACCATGACTGTTTTCCCTCTGATTCTACTTAGCAGTATCACTTCACTGCTAGAAATGCTGTATATCAGAGGAAATTGTAAACTGTGGCCAAAAGTTTCTGATGCAGTTCTTCGACAAGAATCAAAGTACTAATGCAATGTTGATTAATTTTTAAACACTTTCATACATCTGACATGACTGGAAACCATGTAAATTCGCTGCAAGCCTAGACAATTTAATCAGGTATTGTGATTAAAATATATCTGGTTCCATATCCAGGGGTGCACAAAGAAATTACGTAGCTGACAGTATTCTGTCTTTGACTCATTAGCCTGAATGACTAGATATCAGTTTGCAGTTGGGTCATCTGAGGATGCTTGCAAGAAACTCTACAAAAGCCAGCCAGTTCATTTACTGAGACCACTGCCGAAATTATTGACTAATATTGTCTCACAGCCTTTCCTCATCATTTTTGGTAATTGCTTTCAGCTTCTTTTCTTCAGCTTTCCTTAATCCAAATAGTGGGAGGGCTACCTGTTAGTTCTTGTGACTGTGTGGAAAATCAGAGATCTTTGGGAATTTTTGACAAACAGCATTTTGAAAATATATTGAGGTTTTTGTGGACACGCAGCCACTTCAAATAAGTTTTCTGGGTTCTTCAGTGAGGGAAAGAGGGAATGAAGAGGAGAGAGAAAAAGAGAAGAAAGTCAGTTAGCATGCACTGGCAGTAACACTCAAGCCACAAAATAACTCTAAAAGATTAATGTCAAAGCTGACAAGGCAGCAACATCAGCCATAATTTAAACAAAATTTGGTTATGCCAAATATATAATTCAATTACAGAACTATGTAATTCCTGTCTTCTTATATGGATGCAACAGCTGGAAACTACCAAAAGTACTGACAGATGTCCAAATGTCTTTGAAAATAAATGCCCTAGGAAAGTACCAGGGATTAAATAGAATGAATTTAAATCAAATTCTTAGATCAATCTGAGTTCAGCAACCTTTTCTTTCTAAAGTTATTCTGCAAAGAAAATGGAAATTTCTAGGACATGTTGCAAGTGAAGGCAGAGCATTTGCAACAGCTGACATGCCATTAGGCTACTGGAAAAAATATGTAAAAGGAGATGACTGGAAGAATAACTCCACTGAACAAGTGGAGAAAGAGAAAACTTTTGTGATCTACTAACATGAGCAGCAAGCAAGAGAAAAGGAAAGCAGCAGCTGTGACTTTTTTTCCTGTTCATTTGATAACTAACAGTAAGAATCAAATTTATATGCATGATCTAATAGCACTCAGAAAAAGCAATTCCACCTGGAAATTTTCCTGCAGTAGCTACTGAACTTTACGTTTGCATCTTATTTAGAAATTATTCCATGTATAAAATTTTAAACTATAAATTTTCTAAAGAGATACTGTCCTTTCAGTGATTTTACTGCTCTTGGCACAAGGGAGGCCTGGTCTATGATAGACACATATAGATACTATAAAAGTGAATAATCATGAATTCAGTGTATATCCCTTTCATTTTCTTATCAGACAGAACTTTGTTCTTCATTTTCTGGCTTAAGCTGTTGTACAGTGTCATTTTTCTGCTGTGCTTGGTCATAAGCCAGAGATGGATTCTAATTTTAAAGAGTTCTGAAAACTAACAACAGAAGTTACTGATTTTATCTACCATTATTAAAAAAAACCTAACACTAAAATACAGAGTGCAGAATAACATCACTATTACACAGTCTAATTTAGTGTTTATAGGTCCTGAAGATTCCAAATGCCAAAGAAATAAGTGATAAATAGCAACAGGTAATGATGGAGTAACTTGGAGACGACAACAGGTCACAGGTATAAAGTCTACTACTCCTGCAGGGACCTTCAAGTGAAGTCCATGAGGAAGGACTCTTTCCCTACCTCTTCCCTTCCTTTCCTTCCATTTTGCCTTGTTTCCCAGGCAAGTTTCTACAATCTTCACAGTAACATCCTTCTTTCCCACCTCTTCTCTTTGAAGTTAAAATTATGGTGAATACATTCCATTAGGCAGCTGATCTGTACCACTAAAAATACATGCTATTTCCACACACATGCCTCGTGATGTTTATGAACAGATAAAATTTTAGGAGAATGTCCTTAAAGAATGTTTTTCTTGACTTTTTTTTTTCATCTAAATACCAGAAACAACTATATTTATTTATTTATTTACTTATTTCAGTGATACTCTATTTTCCTTTGGATTAAAAAAAAAAGCAGTAAGAAAAAAATACAGTCTCCAAGATGACCGCATGTCACCTTTGAAACATACCATGTTGGCTTTTCTAACCAAGCAGCAGTCTTATAAACTTAAATGTGCAGTACCTAGCAAACAAGTGGCAAAAGAGTTCCACAGCTCAATGGACAGAGCTATGTTAGAGCAAAGGGGCATCTCGCTTTATTAACAAATTGTGCTTTATTATCAAATAATGCAATGAAGATATCCTGTATCTTCAGCAACAATGAGAACCAGCAGTTGCACTCCTCTAAATATTAGTGGTTTCTGTTTTGAAACCAACTGCTTCCCAGCAGACCAATACTCCCTTTTAATCTCAAATATGAAGACAGTTGCTGACACTAAAGGGCAGGAAATTTTAGAAGCAAGAAATGGAAAGATTTCTGAACATCATGAAACTGACCTGTTAAAACTCACTGCATCAGAGGTCACGGAGTGAGATTAACTGTGGTTGGGCACTAATGAAAGGCTTGGATTATTTTATGACCATTCACATCTTTAGCCATGCTAGGCGGAGATAGTGATTGCACTAATCAGACCGAGCTTCAGGGCATGAACTGCCTGTCTGTGGGATGTATGTGACATGGATTGCTTGCCAAAATAGGATTCTTTCCCTCTCCCACCTCATAAAGTTTTGAACAATTAGCCTTCTACATCAACTGTCATCCAGTTCTTTCTCCCGTGGTGGGCACCAGTCAGTGCCAGAAACACTGGACCAATTTCTTCAGAATGTGTGGTTTCTGCAGTTGAGACTTTCCAGCATGACACTAACTAAGACAATGCACCGGCAGGACCTGTGGAGGTCAGAAAACAGCTCAGCCCAGAACACGCTTGAAGCCTGAGCTCTGTTTGCAACACTTGCAACTTTGAAACAAAATATCACAGTCTTGTAAGAGTTTACATTGTATTCTCCAAAATTTTTGTCACTGTCAACCCTCAGAATTTCTCTCTGTCCCACCCTTCCCATCCAAGTTTTCATTGGAAACACAACAAAGGTGACGTAGTCACAGAAACCAGCTACAGACCGATTTATCATTGTTTTATAGACCACCACTGGTCCATAAACCACAGTTTAGGGATTGCTGGCCTAAAGCATCACAGAAAAGCTAGGAAATAGCAACTAAACTATCTGTGGATTTAAACTATGAGAATAATAGTTTTGGCAAATCCCACTCTTCTTTTTTTCTGTCCATAAATGCTCGACCAACAAATTGTGACTTAGTTTATTTATTATTCACAATTGCTGGGCAAATAGAATCCACATGTCTCTAAACTTTGCTAGCACAAAAAAAAAATCTTGATCTGAATTTCTCTGCTAACGTGAATTGAACAGTCATCATGTCATTTTGAGTAGGTAAAGATCCTATTTAAATCAGAGCTCTGGGCTGCTGGTCAGTCTTTGACAGTTTTATAAGAAAATCCTTGTCAGTAGTTATTTTCTGTCTTTTATTCTAGAGACACAGGGACAAAATGGTTTGATTTGATGACTGCCTACTGAACTGATGAATAATTTGTCCATTAGATGACTTGCCTACTAGAAATCAGTGTCAGACATGACATTACTGTACATGAGATTATTCTGGTTTTCAGTTCCATACTTGCACGTCTAAAGACAATTGTCTTCCAACTGTCCATTTTTAAAATGGGCATTTATGCCCTAGTCTAGTGTTGCACATGCCACACCTGTTCAAAAAGACTGCTGTTTAACATAATTGTTATGACACAGCTGAAACATTCTGTGTTTATTCAGAGGGTGCCAAATTACAAGCTATCATGGTTTTGTGTAATTTTGCCTTAGCAGTCATAATGCTCCACATATTATACTTACTTTCATTGCATCTTCTCAGCATATTCTGGGAATACCTTGAATATTTACCTGTATTTTCATATTAATGGAAATGCAAATACATTTCCACAGACGAGATTTTTGCTCTTCTGCATAGGAGCGTTATGGTGAAATTCTTGCCTTCTGCATCTGTGTTATAACTCAGTGCCTTATGTAAGGTAAGCACTTAATCCTGACAAGAAATTGGCACATAAGAGCCAAAAAAAGGAGGAACTATATTACAGAAAATGGAAGAAATATTCAGCGAGATAGGTCTTCATCCCAGTCCACTGTTTCCTTCTGGGTCCATAATGGAATGCTGCAGTTTTGGCTTGTGTTGCTTTACATTACAATACTTCCTCATCCAGTTTGGTATGAGTAAACAGCACAGCAAAAGGAAAATAACAGGATACTTATTCATAAAAGATATTTCAAACATCCCATAATATGAAACCACATAAAAATGTTAACCGTAGCAGAAAATGCTCCTGTAAATTGTCCACAAATTTTCTATGGCTCTAGATGAAAAGAAAAAGAAAAGGAAAAAAAAAAAAAAAAAAAAAGAGAGGAAGTTTTGATATCATTGTAGTGGGGTTTCTGTTGTTTTTGTTGGTGGTTTGGGGGTTTGGGTTTTGTTTGTTTTGTTTTGTTTTGT